>MDKF010835150.1:0-21224 GCA_026770625.1 Nicotiana glauca
TCATTAACTACAATATTAATCCACGTGAATCCACGCTAAATGTATGAGAAAATTGCCTAAAATAGGCTAATACAATTTGTCTCGTGCTCAGCTGCTCAGATAGATTGCAAAACTTGACCTAAAAAAAGTAAAATGTTCTATTTATACTACACAGGAAAAATCGGACAAAAATACCCCTGAGGGTCTGTTGCGGACAGCATAGAAATGTCATGCGGCCACATAGGTTAAATGGTCTTCATATTCTGGCTTCTGGACTTGAGGATGCGGACCGCGCAGAAATGTCACGCGGCCGCATAGGCAAGGTCATGCGGACCGCGTAAAAATGTGCGCGGCCGCATAAGGCAAGTAATGCGGACCGCGTAGAAATGGATTGCGGCCGTACTGTACAAACTGTCCCATTTTTAGCTCTCTGATCTTGTATCCACGCGGACCATACTGATTTGGTGTGCGGCCGCGTGGAATTTTGCCTTAGAATTTTTAGCCTCTGATCACTCTTCGTTACGGACCGCGTAGAAATGGATTGCGGTCTGCGTGGAACTTCCTCAAGATATGCCTCTCTAAACTTTTCTGCGCGGCCGCACAACAAAACAGTGCGGGCCGTACAGCTTGGGCTGATACTTGATTATTATCTGAACATTCCTGTGCGTCCGCATGACAAATTAGTGCGGTCCACACAGGTCTCTTTTTCCCAGGTTTCAGTCATCTTCTGGCGCTTGGCAGGTTTCACTCCTTTTTGAGCCGATTTGTGATATTCATCATCTATTTGCTCAAACCTGCAATCAAACGCAACTTATAAGCAATTCAGGACTAATCAAAAGCAATTTATGCACAAAGCTTAGGTAAGAATGGGTATAAAACATGCACAATTCCAGTTATCACCTGCCACCTTGCATGATCCACCATGCTCTTGGCCTGCGCCTGGATGGCATTGACCTTGTATTTGGCCACTTTAAAATCGACTTTGGTATTGGCTAGGGCCGCCTCAGATTTGGCCACCTTGAGTTCATTGGCCAAGTTTGCCTTATCTGAAATATCCAAGTCCAATTTGGATTGAAGCTCCTCGATTTTCTTGACTTGCACCGAGGCTTTCTCTTTTGCAGCCCGGAGCTGGTTTCGATCGACTCTAGTTTTGCTTGGACAATTTCCTTTTTCGAGGCTAAGATGTCCATGTTTCTCTTGAACTCTTCAGCCTCAGCTTGTATTGAATCTACCTCTACCTTGAGTTGCCCGATCTGTTCGAGCCTCTGCCGGACCTGCAGGATCGGATCGTATCATTAGTCTCTACCTCCAATTCGTGTTAACAATCGTGAAGCACTCAAAATACCTGCTCGACCATCTCGACATGTTAACTTTGAGCTACTTCTAACTCTGCCCGAAGCTTCTCACTTAAAAGCTTGTAAGTATCCCCCATCTCAATTAATTTCCGGACCTCAACCTCGTGCTCCTCCCGAATTCAAAAGAAAACCTCATGATTCAATATTGAAGCTTGCAAACATAAAAAAAGATGTTAGGATTATTTACAACCTCAAGTTTAAAATAAATAATGAAGAGACCCTCGAAGTTACCCAATTCAAAGCATGTTGGGCCTCATTAAATAAACAAGGCACTCCCACCGTATTCATCATGGCCTGGTCTTCCTCGGTCACTATGCATATAAGGTAGCTAGCAACCCCCAAGGGGGCATAAAAAACCGAGCATCCTTCGGGACAAAAAGTTATTGACCGCCTGCAGTGGGGGTTAACACTTGGGGCCAGGAATCGATCCACCAGTTTCAGGCTCGATGAAGACCCAGCGTCACCCGATGATGGTACCTTTCTTGGCACCACCAGGTCACCAAGCCTGGTGACGTCTTCTGAAACTGCTGACTCGAACCCATCCAAGAAGCCATAGATGTCAATTAGCCCTTGAGGCCCCTCGTAAGAACAGCTTTCTAACATACCGACCTCACGAATCATGGCGTCTGAAATCTGAGGGGACCCATTGATGAAGATCGTTCCAACCATGTCTATCGGGGCACTTTCCACTACTCGAGAAGCATCAACCCCGGTATCTCTCTCGACCCCCTAGCTTGGGGCAGAATGGCCTCAACCTCTTCTAGCTCGGAAGCTTCAACCAGAGCTCTCGCACTGACCTTCTCACGTCGGGATTGTTCAACTTCAGTACCCCCCGATTCAAGAATTTCTTGTACCATGACACGAGCCCGCACACGGGCCACCAACTGGGATTTCTCCTCTTCTTCTTCTTCTTCTTCTTCTTCTTCTTTTTATTCTTCTTCTTTTTATTCTTCTTCTTTTTCTTCTTCTTCTTAGGACTCCTCCCTTAATCGGCAGACTGAATCTAAGGATAGAGCACTAGTGCTTCTCGTGGGCTTGTGGGACCTCTTGCTCAGTTTCTTCTTTTCCAAGTTCGGGGAACTAGGGGCCCTTTTCTTCTTCTTTTCATCATCCTCCTTCGGAGCAGGGGACCTGAGAAGCACCTCATCACCGGATAGAGGCCTCATGGCAACCTTTTTGAGGAGACCTATGAAAGAAAATAGATTCGGTAAGAATTTAACAGTATAAGGGGAAAATCAAACAATATTGAATCGGAGGAGAAAACTTACCATGGTTGCAGACCTCCCATCAACCCTTTAATAATTCCATCCAAGCACGCTCGAAATATGGTCTCTGTGATACCAGGCCCTCGACCCATTCCTTGAGTTCAGGAACTACGTCTGGCACCTAGGCCACGACTGCAATATCCAAAACATCGATAAGAAAAAATACAAGAGGTAAAATAGCGAGATTGAACATTCAAGGCAAAATACTACTTATGATTCATGTTCTATTTCTTAGGAAACGTGAAGTTTTTTTCCGGACAAATCGGCCCATCCAACCTTGTCCAAGCCTTGTATATACTCGAGAATAGGGCCTTGATAACATTATGAACAAGCTTAAACAACCTTCCTCGATAGAGTCAGGAGATGTAGATGCGCATAAGGTGATCGAGGGTAAAGGGACATCCCTCGATTTTGCTTACGAAGAATCAAAGGAGAATAACTATTCTCCAGAAGGAAGGGTGCATCTGGCAAAGGGTCATGTCATATCTCTTGTAGAAGGCGACGTTGATAGGGTCTAAGGGACCCCATATGAAGGGGTAATTGTAAAAACTTGGAAAACCCTCCACGTGGATAGTGATTGATTCCTCGAGAGAAGGTATCACCACATGCTTATCATCGATAATTGTACATATATACCTTGAGACCGGTTCACATTGATCCGATACCGAAGAGGTCTTTTCAATTTTAAATCAGCAATAGTAGGGCACAACAAAATCCTCAAGGGGATGTTCAGCCACATCTTCATCGCTGGTGGGCCATGATGAAGAGGCAGCCTCCTTTTGCAGTACAGTCTTAGAAGTTTTCTCCATTGTAGAACAGAAGAAAAAGGAATTAGGATGGTATGCGGTTTGCTAAAAGTTCAAGAAATTTGGGTGCAAAAGTTGTAAAACAATGGTTTTTTTTAAAAGAAACAAGAATAGGAGGAGCTTTGAACGTAAAGTTTGAATAGAGGAAGGTTACATTACTTATAGCTTGTTGGTGACGGTTCAGAACCCATAGCTGTAGACCAACAACTGATAGGCACTTAATACCTTAGTAACTGGACCAACGGGACATTTCAATATCCATTGGTTGCTTATATCATAATCGGGTGTATCAATGACATTCGTCACTTACGTCATGGCCCGTCGATACGGGACTCAAAAGTTCATATCATTTCTCGTTATCTTCTCTCTGAAAAATGAGGGGACTATCTATATATGGTCAAAATCGGGCTCACCCCTTGTGTGATTAGCTGAGACTAGAATATGATAGGTTAAGGTTCCACTTCGTATTATATCGAACCATAATCGTTGAGCTAGTGACCCAAAGACCGATCAAGATCGAGATCAAGCAAGATCCAGACCGAGCAAGATCGAAATCGAGTAAGATCGAGGAAAACTTACCAAGCCAAATAATGGAAAGCCGAAATATCCGCAGTCGGTCGGGGATAATGACGAAAATCACGTCACGTATCAAGAAGAGGCCGATTAATGAGCTAATCATGAGATTTCTTACCTTATATAGAACTGTATCAAGAGTAGGACTCCCCTACTATATAAATGGGGTCTGATCATTTGTAAGACACATTATTTTTATGCAATACAAAGTAATATACTACCATTCTCTAGCTTTCCTTATCTTGTTACTCTGTTCATACGTTAGTTGAAAAATCTTTTGGCTCAAGGATGACTAAACTCGAGGGCAGGGGAGGATCTACCTTATGAGGCCGGGGTGCTACGCCACCTGCTCGCTTTGCTAAATTTTTTACTATGTATGTAATATATCTGTGAAATAACGGATATATTAAAGTGATAGCACCCAGAATTAACAAAGTCGATGTGGGTTCCAGTGGTTCAATGTCCCTTACGAAGGCTGCCGTTGGCCTTGTGAATGCAGGATCGATTCCCTATAGAAGCTTTATTCTTTATTTCTCTCCTTTTTCCTGGTTTTCATTTATTTTCAGTTGGGCCTCACCTCTTTTTCCTTTTTTTTCTTCCTTTTATCTTTTAAACTTTTGTACACCAGTCTTTATTTTGTTTCTACTTTCTATTATTATACCTTAATTCGTGAACAATTTTTTCCAAGTTAGTTAGCATATATTGTCTTTTTTTTATGATACAATATTAATTTAAATATTATAGTATAATTGAAACTGACTTTTCTATTGAATTTTGAAAAACATAGCTCGACCTTGTGAATGCAAGATCGATTCCCTATAGGAGCTTTATTCTTTATTTCTCTCCCTTTTCCTGGTTTTCATTTATTTTCATTTGGGCCTCACCTCTTTTTCCTTTTTTTTTCTTCGTTTTCTTTTCCTTTTTTTTTTCTTCCTTTCATTTTTTAAACTTTTGTATACCAGTCTTTATTTTGTTTCTCATTTCTATTATTATACCTTAATTCATGAATAATTTTTTCCAAGTTAGTTAGCATATAATGTCTTTTATTTATGATACAATATTAATTTAAATACTATAGTATAAGGAACCGTCTTTTCTATTGAATTTTTAAAAAAATAGCTTGATTAATAGTTATTTTAAGTTGATTATTATAGGTTAAATGTTAAAGGTTTCGCTTTAAACGTAATATCATATAATTCAATAATTAATATGTAAAAAATAACCCAAGAATGATAAAGGTAAATAATCTAGTCAAACAATGAATAAACTATTCTTTAAGCAAAAAAATTCATTGGAGACACTCTTTCATGAATAAAAATGAACTTAAATCGAACTTATTTGCTTTGTGAATGAAAGACCTATTCGAGTTAACCATAAACTAACTGGACCGACCCTTTCTTCCAATTCGGTCATGTAGCTAGTTGCAGGTAATACTTAGAGGCATACTCATCAATTTTCATAAATGGTGTCAACATCTGAAGAAGTGAACAAATGAATAAATAACTATAGTGACATCGTTAATTTTTGTATTTATATCCAATATTTTTATTTTATTTATTATTTATATATTATATTATATTATTTGCAACAAATTATATGTGATACAAAAATAAATTGCAATCACAAAATAAATTTGAAGAAACATAATTTTATTGATAAAATGATGTGGGTACAATCCTGTTTCTCTCTTGATTATCTCCGTGATTCGGGGTCTGAAACAGCGTGTTTCTCGAATGTAGGATGATGCAGACTTTCATAGATTTATTTGATATCCATTGAAGTATGTTGTGGATCTTCTTGAAGTATTTGATTATCAAGAATTATCTGGCGATATTTTGGTCTCTTTGTGAGTATCCCATGAGTTTATGAGATTTTTTTTGAGACCCCTCTTCAAGGAAATATGTATCCCTTTATATAGGTGAGAGTTAGGATTTATGGTAGAGTAGCCTCCAAGAAACCCTAATAGACTCCTAATAGACTCCTAGGATTTCTAGAGTCCTGTAGTATCTTTAATTTAGGATTTGGCTCGATCCCTTAAAATTTCGATGTCTACAAATGCCCCCTACTTCAAGGTTTGTCGGGCTGTAGGCTTGCCGAATTTTAGATGAGACATGAAGTACTCGACAATCACAACAAATGGATTTGAAACTTGGAGTTTTTGATTTACAGGAGAAAGAGATGAAGGGCAGAACTGGTCCCACTTGGCGTGCCAATTTGTTTGCAACAAATTATATGTGATACAAAAATAAATTGCAATCACAAAATAAATTTGAAGAAACATAAGTTTATTGACAAAATGATGCGGGTACAATCCTGTTTCTCCCTTGATTCTTCTCTCCTGATTATCTCCGTGATTCGAGGGCTGAAACAACGTGTTTCTCGAATGTAGGATGATGCAGACTTTCATAGATTTATTTGATATCCATGAAGTATGTTGTGGATATTCTTGAAGTATTTGATTATCAAGAATTATCCGGCCATATTTTGGTTTATTTGTGAGTATCCGATGAGTTTATGAGATTTTTTTTTGAGACCCCTCTTCAAGGGAATATGTATCCCGTTATATACGTGAGAGTTAGGGTTTATGGTAGAGTAGCCTCCAAGAAACCCTAATAGACTCCTAGGATTTCTAGAGTCCTGTAGTATTTTTAATTTAGGATTTGGCTTGATCCCTTAAAATTTCGATGTCTACATATATATTTAGTAATTTTTTTTGGGGAAGCGATATAATGTGACACCGCTTGGTGTCATGTATATTCGTCCCTGATATACTATATACAGAAAGTAGTGGCACCCGCAACCTCCGATTCTTGGATCCGCCTCTGCTCGAGGGCCAAGGCTATTCAATTCGTGTGGTTTGCATTTACTCTTTTATCATCAATTTCAATATTAATCTGTCTTTTTAATTTGTGCCAAGTTATATTACGTATCCTTAAAACTGTGCATAAATTCAATTGTTATCTGTCATTGAGGGTAAACACTTCTAATTGTAATCTAAAAAATATGATAAAAACATATATCCAGAATGTGAAAAATCTGTTGTAACGCAGGTTGCCAAAAGGTGAAAATTTATGACAAAATGATTTAGGTTTGTCATAGACTGGCCTATTCCTAAATGGGACCATGCACGTTATCAATAGTACTCCGTATTTTTAATGCCAACTTTAGGGCAGTTTGACTTGACGTTAGCAAAAGCCAACTTCTTGTTTGAGTTTCTAATTTGGTATAGTAAAGTGCATTAAACTTGCCTGTGGATTTAATAGTCAATTTTGATGTTACAGTGATTCTCAACTTGTCCTTTGGTCAAAATTACTTTAATATCCACAAACCTTTTTGTTTTGTGGTCAGCGACCAAAATAAATAATTATAGGCTGTCATTTCCTTATTTAAAAATGTTTATTGTGGCTCAGAATAAATAAATAAACAGCTTCATGCAAATAGATGAATTAATAATTTCCCAGAACAAATATACTTTGACTCTGTCATGATTTTCTCTTGCACGTTCGGCTTCAACACCAAAGTGTTCCATCTATTACTTTTATATTTAATAAGATTATATCGAGCATGAAAGTGAAATATAATTTGATTTACTATGGTATAAAAATATTAATTTGACAGAAAATATCAGGTACTCCCCCCTTGGTTAATTTGATCCAATCTAGGAACTTGTGACGTATAAATAAATAATATTACTGATATAACAACGTAAACTATTTTAAAAATTTAAAATGAAAGAATACGTAATAAAATTCACACAATACACAAAATTTAAATAGATAAACAAATAAAAAATAAAAAATAAAAACGGATAGACCGTTTGACTCGGTGAAAAAAATGAGACCCTTTGACTGGAAATAGAGGAATGTTCTGTTTTTTTGACAATTTCTTAAAGCAAGATGATTAAAGCTACGCCACTTTCATGTTAGCCACACATTGTTGCCAATGATTAGTTAGCAGAATTAATGTTGTTAATCTTTTCAAAAGTTTTTCTTTTTCTTTTTTTTTTACTTTAAGAGATAAATTCAGTAAACAATGTGCAATTGGTGCATTTGGTCTTTGACTTCTTGTTTTGTCATGCTAAGTACAAAAGCATTGGCTTGCTTCCATATCACATCCACACGATAATTTTATTAAAAAATCTATAAAGCTCTTCCGTAAATATTTCATAAATATAGATAAAAAATGGTAAAATTCTAAATGATTTTTCAACCCAAAAAAATTATGAATCACCTGAACAACATTAAAAAAAAAATCATCTAGAACAATATAACTTTTTTTTTTTTGGGTTTCGCACTTGATGTTCGGTACTCGTATTGGAGCCCGACCATATTCGGATTCGCGGCGTGTTTGGCCCTGTCCGGGGGAAAGTGCTCCCTACCAATTATTTTTCCATTCGCAGGGCTCGAACCCGATACCACTAATTATGGGAAGAACAGTTTCATCCACTGCACCACATCCTTTGGTGGTCGAACAATATAACTTTTGATAATAAAAGGCATGATAATTGAAAAATTAAAAGAATACACACTTTAATATTTTTCAGCCCAACTATAGAGGTTATTGCTTTCATCTCATTTGCAAAACTTTTCTTTTTTCAGAAGAGGAGCAATAATATTTGTTATTTAGCACTCCAAATTCATTTGGTAATAATAATTATATTTGTGATTGGCATGGAGAAAAAAATACTCCATCCGTTTCAATTTATGTGAACCTGTTTGACTTGACACATAATTTAAGAAAAAATAAAGATTTGAAATTTGTGATCCTAAACAAGTTAAAAAGAGACCCAGAGTATTTGCGGATATAAAAACTTCTCATTAAGGATAAAATTGATAAAATTGTAAGTTTAAACTAAATTATTTTCAAATTTAAAAAGGGGTCATTCGGATCAAAAAGTAAATAAGTTCACGTAAACTGTAAACTGAAACTTTGAGCTATTAAACTCTATCAGGAGGGTTCATTAGTCATTTCAATTACTGTCATTTCTGGAAAGTAAATGGATGGTACTCTCTGCAATGTTCCTAGAAATCATTTCCCCTTCTATCAGTTCATAATTTAGGTTCCTAATACCCAATATTTTAATCCTTTAATTAATCACATTAATTAGTATAATAAATTTTCACAGCATCACTAAACAAATCTGCAGCTATAAAGGGCCCCACCAATTTAACATTTTTTTCTTTTTCTTCCTTTTTGCTCCTTCTCTCTACAATGAAACACTGCAAAAAGGGTTGGCAAGAATTGTTGGAGAAAAAGGAGTCATTTGATTCTTGAGCTTTATTCTATGCTCTACCCATTTAAATACTCATGTTGAGATTTTTTCCCTTTTTAAAACACCATTTTTTCTTCAAGATCTGATTTTTATTTTTCGTGCACCATCTAAGCTCCAGGTACAAACAAAGCTGCTGTTTTCTTACTTTTTATTCAATCTGCTAATTGGATTTTATGGTTTTTAATTGTATTTTGTGGGTTTTTATTTTTATCTTAATCTTTTCAATTCTGTTTTCAGCTTTTCTTGTTTGAGCCTTTGAGGTAGCTGTGGTTTGCAATGATGTTTAATTGTTAAGTTTCGGGGAGTTGCCAATAAACAGTGTAACAATATCGTATGTGCTAAATTTTTTAAATCTTTTCTCATTTTTTTTGGTGTCTAAATCAAATGTTTTTTAATTTTGGCATTGTGGTTTCACTATGTATGAACTTTGGAAAGTGAAAAAAAAGGATTTGTGTGAACTCATTTAAGGAAATAGGTGAAGCTATTAAATTTGATGGTAATTCTTTAACTAGTGCTGCTTGTTATTGCTCAAGGTACTTGAAATTGAAATTTTGTGCTAATTTGTCCAATCTGTGCAAAAATATGGTAGAACTAGTAGATTTTGACTTTTAAAGAGTTGTAGGACAGACATTTGACATAAAGTAATTCTATTCATACTGCTTTCCATCTAAGCACATGATAGCTATATCAAACTGTCTCAAGATGGCATTTGTAGTTTGTAGTTCATTGAATAGATAATAGGATCGATGTCCAGAGAGAAGTTACTTCGATAGAAAAAAAGAACATCAGATTACAAGTTTAAATAGGTAGTGAAATGAATTAAATTCTAGAAACTTGTGAAAATCGTTATGATTAGATTATTGGTGGAAATATATTAAACATCTTGAAGTTCGAATGTTGTTATTTGTAACGGTGGTGTTCAGGCCAGTTTGTGCGCACCTATCTATTTCACTTGGTACCTGCTCCTACCCACTAGCGTAGGTACCAAGTGCGTCTGTTCACCGGTGCTTAGGTAGATGGTAAGATATGACCTAGTGTTTTGAAAGTTCTAATATGGAAAGAGTATTCTATAAGTTGGGGGCAAAAAGATTACCAAACTGATCAGTTTTGCCTGTTGGAGAATTTTTTGTGAACCATATAAGAAGCAGGTATTTGAGGGGTAGTTGTTCTGTTCAATCATCACAACTACATCTAACCTGCATCTTTCCACCCCTCATCTTGACCATCTGTTGCCAGTCGCCACGTAGATAATATGCTTTTTGATTTATGCATGACAGGTTAATGGAGTTGACATCTGTAAGGTGCCTTATAAACAGTATCTCTCGATTCATTCATCTTGTGACGTGTCTAACATCAAAGACTATGCCTGATCAAAAGAGTTATAAAAATATTGTGACTTTGTTGAAGCTTTTAAAACCGGTACTTGATGATATTGCTCAACAAAAAGCTCCTTCCGATGAAACCATATCAAGGCAGTGTGAAGAGCTGGACATAGCCATTAATGAAGCTAGAGAATTACTGGAAGAATGGTCTCCTAAGAAGAGCAAGATTCTCTGGGTAAAGGACATTTTTAATTTCCGTCTCTGTTGTAAACATATCCTCACAAAATGAAGGAAAACTGAATGCAAAATTTAGGATCTTCTGTAGGTTGCAGGGCAGAGTTATTCGATCTGACTGTTGTTCCCTTACTAAGTATACACTTTCATGGTTCAGCTTCCAAAGAGTTTGCACTTTGCAAATCTGTTGCATTTATTTTGTTCAGACATAATTCATTCTTAAAGGATTCATCATCCATGATTAAATTCTGTGCTCTCAATGTTACATTGATTACTTGCCAGCGCATGAAGCTACCTCTTATTGTGGTTAGGATCTGAGTGCCAGTGTCATTTCCTTTACCTTTCGTGTTAGTTTGCTTTTTCTGTTTGACTAGTCATTGTGGATAATTCTGAGGAAATAGTCTTCCTCTCTAAGAAGAATAAAACTCTTGGTTGCCTGTACATGGTGTCCTCAACTGTCTTATAGTGAGAGTTGGTGTTTTATTGTGCTGTTGATAAGTATTATGCTATTTTATTTGCTTTGATTTTATTGGGTTGTTGTTGTTGTATTTGCTTTTATTATGTCAGACCAACTTTTTCTTATGTTAGATAATGTTCGTGTAATAAAGTCTTTAAATACCTTACATAGTCAGGCTTGCTCAGTATAGATCATGTTATGCACAGCTCCAATTACTATCTCAAAGTGCAGAAATACTGAAGTGTTGTTATCAAATAAATAGAATGGATTTATGTATCACCTATCAAAAAAAGGAATGAATATATGTATCTAGGAGACTAGTACTCTCATTTTGGACAAATTTTCTGCAGGCTTTTTATGTACTCGTCTTGCTGAGTAAGATCAACGTGTTACATTTATCCAGCTCATCTAAATGGGGATAAATATAATATCAATAACCACGTCAAATGCTCATGTTTGAGCTCATGATTCATGAGAATGATGTTCTTATCAGTTCTCTAATGCTTTTTTCTGTCTCCCTCCTTGGAGGAGAAGGGCGACCTTTTATGAAATCCGGATATGTAGTAAATCTTTTACTTTTCATCCTCCATTTGTAAAATTTGGAAATTGTATCAAGCTGCGCCCCTGATATCATTCTACCATAAAATCTCCAGTTTGAAAAAATTTATTTCTTTTCAGTTATCATCCAGTTATCATACATGAGTTGAGCTTAAATGAAGAAACATGGTTAGTGAGGATTCATATAGTCAACCCGACTTATTTGGACTGAGCCATAGTTGTTATATCGTCCAGTTTTATTTAATTGAAGCAAAGTGACGGAAAATCAAATCTAGCCTATCACAAGCTTTTCCATTTCTATTTTTTGATAAGAACTTATTAGATATTTGATGTTCCAGGTTTTCCAGAGCGAGGCACAATTGCTGAAAATCCAGAGCCTTGCACTCAAGATATCTCACATTTTAAGTAAATTAGTAGAATCATCACCATCCACTTTGAGCCTTTCTGAAATTCAGGTCTGGAGCATTTTAAATATCACGAGTCTTTAGTTGTATCCTTCATTGTCTTGTTAGTATTGCATTAAATCCAGCTCAGTTAATTATTTGATCCTGACATTATCTGGACTGATTCCAATTTCCTGTGCTTCAGCACTTCACACAGGAACTTCAAAATTGCGAAGTGGGGAGATTATCAAAACACATAAACGTGGCTCTTGAAGGAGGAAAGATTCTTCGTTCTGAAAGCCTGACAGAAATTATTCACTCCCTTGATTTGACATCTCACGAAGAAATCTTGAATGAATGTATTGCATTAGAGAAGGAGAGAATGAAGGTTAAAGATAATAAAACAAGAGGAGATTTGGATAAGATCACCATTTCCGTTGACCTCTTCTCTCATATTCGTGATTGTATGCTTGAACTTGACACCTTCAAGGCCATAGATGGTATTAAGATCCCTCCTTATTTCCGGTGTCCTTTGTCTCTGGAACTGATGGTGAATCCAGTCATTATTGCTTCAGGCCAAACTTATGAGAAGACTTCCATTCAAAAATGGCTGGATCATGGACTAACTACATGCCCCAAAACCCTCCAAGTTCTCGCACATTCAAATCTTATCCCAAATTACACTGTTAAGGCTCTGATAGAAAATTGGTGTGAAGAAAACAAGGTGAGACTGGACGACCGGAATCTTGAGTCCACTCGTGATGGAATGTCATCAAAATCTGGACATCTTACTGATATGGACGACGTGCGAGGTTCTTCAGAAACTAGAAATTCAACATCAAGACTTTCTCTTCAAGGTGGACAAGCTTTTGAAAATCAGAAAATTGATTGCACCTCTGAATTAAGTGAAGAAGAATTTAGTGCATGCAGTATCAGGGAGGCTGAAAAATCTGGCCACACATCCTCAGGGATTTCCTATAGCCACAGCAGGAGCGAATCAGTATCAAGTGCTGTTTCCAGTATTGAATATCTTCCCTCGGCGTCAACTGATGTCTCCAGGATATCAAGCAAACATGATAATGTGAGTGATACATCTGGGGAGGTACAATGCGATTACCGCGTTTCTTCTCCGTGCAACAAGAGTGTTGGGAGTTCTCCTAATTTATCTGCAAGGCAATATCACAGCTCCAAAACAATGGGTGGAATGGCTGTGAATGGACTCCACAACCACGCCAGACAACTTTCCTTACCAACAAAATCAATGTCTGATGATCTGACCACGAGTTCCCATGTTGAAAAGCTTATTAGAGACTTGGATAGTCAATCAACTGAGGTGCAAACGACGGCTGCAGCAGAATTGCGGTTTCTTGCAAAGCACAACATGGAAAACCGAGCTATTATAGGCCGATGTGGGGCTATTGCTCCACTCATCTCTTTGCTACACTCTGATGTGAAGTTAACTCAAGAGCATGCTGTCACAGCACTACTTAACTTATCAATAAATGAAGACATCAAGGCCATTATTGCAGAACAAGGAGCGCTTGAACCCCTTATCCATGTCCTGAGAACAGGAAATGCTGGAGCAAAAGAGAATGCTGCGGCAGCTCTTTTTAGTCTGTCTCTTTTGGAAGAGTACAGGAAAAAGATTGGGCGATCTGGAGCAGTTAAAGCGTTGGTTGATCTTCTTGGTTCGGGTACCATCAGAGGGAAGAAAGATGCTGCTACAGCATTATTTAACCTGTCAATATTTCATGAAAATAAGGCTCGCATCGTTCAGGCTGGAGCTGTGAAGCATCTCATTAGGTTGTTGGACCCTTCAAATGAATTGGTCGATAAGGCTGTTGCTCTTCTTGCAAATTTGTCTACTATTGCAGAGGGCTCCTTAGCTATTGCCCGAGAAGGGGGTATACCATCACTAGTCGAGATTGTTGAAACCGGATCTCAGAGGGGAAAGGAGAATGCTGCCTCCATACTGCTGCAACTGTGTCTCAACAGTCCAAAGTATTGTCGATTAGTGTTGCAAGAAGGTGCTGTCCCACCTCTTGTTGCATTGTCTCAGTCGGGCTCCCCAAGAGCAAAGGAGAAGGTACGTAGCTCGTCTTCTTTGAAGAGTGTTCTTATTTGTCCAATAACTAGAAAACGTTTTACGTAGGAATAGATTCTGCTCTCTTGACAAACTTCAAGCTGCTTTTAACCACATTGAATATACACCCACAGTGTGGTGAGCAGTGTGGTGAGTTCGAGTCTCCCCAAGAGCAAGGTGGGAAGTTCTTGGAGGGAAGGATGCCGAGGGTCTATTTGGAAACAGCCTCCCTACCCAGGGTAGGGGTAAGGTCTGCGTACACACTACCCTCCCCAGACTCCGCTGAGTGGGATTATACTGTGTTGTTGTTGTTGTTGTTGTTGTTGTAGTGTGGTGACATGGGGTGTGTGCCCTGAAACGCCATGACACATTTTTTTCTCTTTCTTTATCCTTTTATTTTTCAATGTTAGTTATCGCAGCTTCAGGGTGATAACGTTTATATTTTTTTCTCCTTATGGTGGAGCAGGCACAACAACTTCTCAGTCATTTCCGCAGCCAGCGTGAAGGAGCCACGGGAAGGGGGAAGTCATGATGTAAAAGTTTTGACTCATTGATTCATGCTGGTTTGCTATGGGGTTCAATATTCATAGAGTTGTTTTCTTTCAGGAGCAATATTTTTTTAAGTTTCCCACATTCTTGTTTGTTTTACCGTTAGGAAGTAGTTTGCTACTGGTTAGGAATTTGATATGTAAATGATAGTAGATTCTTGTTTGTTGTAGCTTTCACAATTGGCAACAACTGCTAATAAGGTTTTGTCCCTATGGTAGCTGGTAGATATTGTACATGTGTGAATACTGATGTTAGAATATGTGCATCGGACCCATCTTTTAAAGCATATGTTCTTGACGTTGATTCATTTTCTAAACACCTAGTTCATTTGTATTATCTTTTCTTCAAAAAAGAACTTACTAGCACTCGGTTTAATATCTTATACTCCAGAAAATATTTATACTTTCTTTTTCCAAATTCACACGTCCTACTCCCCTCAGTGCAATGTTTGAGAAGATTAGTAGAGAGATAAATGAAGATATGTAATATACACTTATGTTAAGACTAATATGGCACTGCAATTTGAATTGCCCTGCTTCAACATTGAGTCTAGGCGAGCAAAATTTAGGGGATTGCAAACCCACCCACAACAAACTATTTATCCACCCTACCCATAAAGTTTTCTCACTACCCTTTTTTAGCCAAGCCATACTAAGCTAAGCCAAACTGAACCAAGCCAAGCCAAGTCGAGCCGAGCTAAACCAAACCAAACTGAGTTGAGCCAAGCCAAACCAAGCCAAGCCGAGCCAAACCAAACCAAATCAAGCTAAGCTAGGTTAGGTAATTAGTTTTAACTGGATAGATATATAATTAGTCTTCAAATGGGTAGAGAAGTGTAATTATTTTAATCTCAATCGGTATTTTGCTTAAATTGCTCCTTTCTTTTCGTGTTTGCTTCTAACAGTTTGTTTGGATAGTTATTACATTGTATTACTATATTGTTAGCTTAAATACAATTCTTGTTTTGAATGTTATATAAATTTGATTGTATCCTATTGTTAAATTCATAGTTACAACGAAAAAGCCCGTTTTATAGCAATCGATTTGATGTGTTGGGATTGGTTCATATTTTTCTTTCCAATTATGCCTACTTTTATCTTTTACCATATTTTTTATATATTATAATCCATCCAAATACCGGTAGTTTGTTAGCTGCTGCAACAGTTGAGATAGAGGCAGCCATTACTTTGACTACTCTGAAAATTACAGTTGAGACAAATGTCACGTCCTTAGTTGTTAACTAAGTACACGTGTGACACTTGACAACTCGCTCACGACTTGCATAACTTGCTCAGGTTCTTGCTATGCCAAGTCAGCCTTACTACACTCAAAATTACTAAGAGAGTGATAGAAAGAATAAGAGAATTGTTAAAGGAAACTTTGTATTAGAGAGAACTTGAATGGTTTGCTTAGTGAATTACAAATGAATGCCCCCTTTTATATACTAGTCTCCTAGGGTCTAGTGTGTAAATATTAATTGTTACACAAGTCCTTAATATGTACAAGATAAGGGCTTTCTCTAGAATTCCGTGCAAGCCTAGTAGATTCCAAGAACTTTCCTAGTAAATCCATAAGGATCTAGGGTCTTCCCAAGGAAATGCCCATACTTCTCTAAAATCTTCTCACAAATGCTATCTTTCCTCTTATGTAAGCTTCCACATGGTATTAATATATGCCAAATAGCGCCTATGTGGCATGATGACATGGCGGGTCATCACACTTTCCCCCCAACTAATATTGCGATGACCGGGGGGCAATGCTGCTGCATAAACTCTCGGATCTTATCTTTGAATTTCCACAAATCTTCATATCATTCCCACGTGGCCTCCTCCGGTGATTGCCCTTTCCAGTTGACGAGGAACATAGCGGTGGATTTTTGCCCTTGTTTTCGCCTGGCTTGGTAATCCATAATAGCCTCAATCTCCCCATCATACGAGGCGGTGATAGTCATTGGCGCTCGACTTGATTGGCCCCTACTCGGAGCATCCTTATCTTCATGATATGGCTTAAGCATGCTGGCATGAAAGATAGGGTAGATCTTAAGATACGATGGCATGTCAAGCTTGTATGAGATCTTTCTTACCTTGACGACGATCTTAAATGGCCCCTCATACTTGCGAATCAGATTCTGATGCACGCCCCGTAGTGCTTTAAAATGTCTTGGGTTAAACTTCACCACGACCATGTCCCCAACTCTATAGTCTATGCGATGCCGCTTACGGTCTGCAAACTTATTCATCTTTTTAGCTGCCTTATCCAAGTAGGACTTAGCAGTGTCAAGCTGCTCCTCCCATTCTTTGGCCATATGATAAGCCCCCAAACTCTTTCCCTCGAATGTGGAAGGTAATGAATGTGGAGTTTGTGGTTGTTGGCCTGTTATAAGAGAATTTAGCGATGTCTAGGAGCCTTACCCAATCTTTCTGATGCGCGCTTACATAATGCCTCAAGTAGCATTCTAGTAAGGCATTGATCGTTGCGCTTGTCCATCCATTTATGGGTGAAACTAGTAGAAAAGTGCAGTTTTGTGCCAAGTATATCGAATAACTCTCTCCAAAAGTTTCTAGTAAAACGGGGGTCTCGATCACTGATAATATGGCTTGGTAAGCCCCAATACTTCACCTTATTCTTAAAGAATATCTTGGCAGCTTCCTTGGTTGTGCACCCTGGTGAGGCGGGCATGAAGATGGCATATTTGAAAAATCTATCCACGACCACCGTAATAGTACCATAGCTGGCAGACTTTGGTAAGCAAGTGTTAAAGTCCATAGTCACGCTCTCTCATGGATGCTTTGCAACAGGTAGTCGCTCTAGAAGTCCTTCAGGTTGTTGTTGCTCAACCTTGTCCTGCTGGCATACAAGACAAGTTTGCACATAACACTCTATGTCATCTCGCATTTGTGGCCAATAATAGACTGACTCAACCAAGGCCCTAGTGCGACGTTGGCCTGGGTGACTAGCCCGCATTGTGTCATGACTCTCCCTTATGATCCGCCATCTAATGTCTCCGAACTTAGGAACGTAGACCTGCCTACCCGTGGTAAGCAATAGACTGTCTTTTACCCAAAAATGTCTCTTCTTGCGCTAGTTGGCTAACTCAATAAGCTGTTTGGCTGCTGGATCATGTTGCACGCCTTCTTTTATAGCCTCACGAATGTCCCAACTTGCTGAAGTGATGGCATCGACTACAACTTTTCCTTTGCCCGGCTTGTACTCCAGCACATAATCAAACTCGGCAAAGAAATCCTGTCACATAGCCTGTTTTGGTGTGAGCTTCTTCTGTGTTTGGAAGTAGCTAATAGCCACATTGTCGGTCTTGACTATGAACCTCGAGTCGATTAGATAATGTCGCCATGTATGAAGGCAATACACAATGGAAGTCATCTCCTTCTCTTGCACCGTGTAACACTGATCCGTCTCATTTAATTTGCGGCTTTCAAACGCTATGGGATGCTTATCTTGCATCAGGACACCCCCAATGGCAAAGCTTGAGGCATCTATGTGCACCTCAAATTTCTTAGCAAAGTCAGGTAACGCTAAGACTAGCTCTATTATAACAGTTGCCTTAAGGCCTTCAAACACCTTTTGACAATGCTCCGTCCAAACCCATGGCTGTGTTCTTCTTTAGAAACTCAGTCGATGGTACGACCTTTACTGAGTAGCCACTGATGAACCGACGATAGTATTTAACAAGGCTAAGGAAGGATTTTAACTCAGTTACCTTTATAGTTGCCTCTCACTCCTGGATAACACGTACCTTAGCCTCGTCCATACGTAGCTCGCCATTACTAATCACATGGCCTAAGAAGTGCATCTTTGGTTGTGCAAACTCGCATTTCTCCCCTTGATGTATAGCTAGTTCTCCTACAATACTTGAAAAACCTGCATTAAGTGCTCCATGTGCTCCTCCAAGTTATTGCTGTATATGACTATGTCATCTCGGTAGATTATCACGAACTGATCAAGGTAGGGATGGAAAATCTTGCTCATAGGGGTGCAAAATGTGGCCGATGCATTGGTTAAGCCGAAGGGCATCACTAACCACTCAAAGGCTCCATATCTCGTCACACATGCTATCTTTGGCTCATCCCATTCCGCAATGCGAACCTGGTAGTAGCCCTTGCGAAGATCTACCTTGGTAAAGTACTTGGCTTGCCCAAGTCTATCGAACAAGTCAACAATGAGCGGGATCGGGGTACTTATTCTTCATTGTGACCTTATAAAGTGCTCGGTAGTCTACGCACAAACGCAATGATCCATCCTTCTTCTTCTAGAACAATACTTGAGCGCCAAAAGGTGCCTTTAATGGGCGAATGTGACCAGCATCTAGCAGCTTTTTCAGTTGTTTCTTGAGCTCCTCTAGCTCGGGCGGTGCCATACGATATGGAGAAAATGCGGGTGGCTTAGCCTCTGGCTCTAACTCAATCTTGTGATCCACCTCTCGCGTAGGTGGCAAGTGCTTAGGCAACTTGTTGGTCATGACATCTTTGTTTTTCTCAAGCAACTACTCTATGAAAGGCGACAATGTCTCTTGAAAACTTTTGTCTTTCTCCAGACTTGCAATATTTGCCACGAACATTGGCTCCACCTTCTTTATCCCCTTGATAACCTACATAGCTACGAGTTGTGCTTGGCTCTGTCCGTGTGGCATAGTCACTGTAGGTACCATGCAAGCTCCTTCTTGCTCCATAACCAAGAGATGTTAGAGGTAGGGTTCGATAAAAGTATGACAATGTCTAAAGAACTCTTTCCCCAGTATGATTTCAAAAGATATCCATAGCAGTTACGGTAAAGTTTGTCATACCTTTCCAAGTTCCCAATTTGACACCAACTCCATTAGCTACCCCACGAGCATTATGTACCTCGGCATTCACGGTCTTGACGCGAAAGTTGGTTGGAGCAAGCTTTAATTCTTATCTCTTTACGGCGGCCTCAGTCACGAAATTATGAGTTGCTCTAGTATCCATCGTTGCACGAGCGGGCTTGTTGTTGATGGTGAGATCCACGTACTAATTGCCATTATTGGTAGGTTGGATAGTTTGCTTTGTGACAACACTAGATAATCCGATCATACCCAACAGTGCAGTTCCTGAATTCTCTCTTTGCTGGTACTCCTTTCGTTCACAGACTATTGTGCTGAGGTTCATTAGGTGGGGACAATTCCTGAAGCCGTGCAGCCCTTTGCATATGTAGCATCCCTTCTTCTTATCCCGTGCCTTCCTCTCAGTGTAGCCATGACAACCACTCGACTTTTGGAATCTTGAGTCATGGAGTATTGTTGTTGAATCTCCTTGCTTTTGCCACGATCTCCCCTACCTTTGACATTGTTAACCTTTGACTCCTTGCCGTTGCCTTTGTCATGCTTGTCATGCTTGAAATCCATCAATGATTCGACCTCCACTATGGCTTGATGTATATTAGCGACTTGCCGGCGTTGCAACTCTACTTAGCCCAATTTTGCAACCCGTCCATGAAGTGGAACAACAAGTCATCACTTGTCAGGTTGGGGATTTAAAGCATAAGGGTAGTGAACTCCTTAACATAGTTACGTATGCTCCATGTTTGCTTCAACTCCCTAAGCTTGATGTTAGCCTAAGTAAAGGTGAAGTTTTGAAGACTGAGAAAAGGAACTCAGACATGAACCAGATCCATCTTGTAAGACACAATTATAATCAACCCAAACATGTGAGATGCACGTGAAGAAGATAAACCTTACTTATTAGAAGTAATACCTCCTGATCATGATCGAAAAGGTTGCACAGTGGATAAGGAGAAAGACTCCTTATAAAAAGAGAAACACGGCTTAAGAAATGGATAGAGTTAGAGGATGAGACCAACTAGAACTCTTCCACCAAGGAAGAGTAGCATCTATATTCTAGTCAATCTCTAATTGCTAACTCCTTAAATAATAATGTTGTTCTCTTTTACAGGCAATGCACATAAGCAAAAGTTGAACGTGAATTGATAGCAAAATAGCAAGGCATTTTGGCAAGCAATTTATGTGTGATTCAAGCGTGTAATCCTGAAGCTACTTAAACTAGATAGAAGAACCAATTCCAAGTGTCGATCTTTTAGTCTAATTCAATTGTAATAGGTGATTTTACATTGTACCTTTTAGCTTATTTAGAAGCAATTGTATTAAGTACTTAGAGTTTTCAAGTTAGAGTTAACTTGAAGTTTTCAACAGTTGAGGCTATGTGCCACAACAGGATTAGAGATAATTCTAGGTTTACAAAAGAGTTTTTGTAAATGCAGTTTTTGGCTCAGTGATTTTAGTGGAGAGTTTGGGAAAATCCTTTTGGAAGGTAGGTCTTGGTTTTTTCACCTTTTGAGCCAGGTGTTTTCCACGTAAAATCTCTGTGTTCTTTATTTTTTGTATTTATTATTCCGC
>MU787081.1:6575-45073 GCA_026770625.1 Nicotiana glauca
CTAGGATTGATTTTCACCTCTTTTAGTTACTGAATTTGTTCTGAAGTCTGTTGGTTCTGTTGTTGGGTCTATTCGAGTTCAATTGAGCCTGCTTGAGGGTGTTTGCTGTTGTGTTTGGGTTTTACAATCCATCTGGGCTATTATTTGGACTGATTCATTGTTCTACTGTTGGGAATCGATTATTATTGTTGCTGTTCGTCTGTTGCTGTAACTGACCATTTCTATTCTCATTTCTGTCAAATATTCAGGTACACTACTTTGAACTACCCTGATGTATACATTGAAGTTGGAATGGAGTGTTCAAGGATCTGTTTGTTTGATTGAAGGCCACTTGTGTTTTGTTGATAGTGTTCTATTACATGTCTGGTAGCTATGTATAATTCAGTAGACTTATTTAATTTGAGTAGTTTATGTGACTGTTAAATTGGAGTGAAGTTTTTATTACAACATATGAACTCAATATTTGATTTGGTTGAGATGTTAGTCAAAAGTTCAACCTGTGAACTGGTTTGGTAGTATTCATATTATTGGTAGAAATTTTTGATCCTGCTAGTGTATAATTGGTTGTCTGTATTTGAATAGAAGTCTTAGATATCACTGACATGTGCATTTGAATTGGTATTGGCAAATTAGTGCTAAATTTCACCTGAATTGAATTGATTCATCTAGACTAGTAGTTCATGACAGTTAATTAGTCTTCCAGTTTGAATAACATCTTTCTCATTACGATGTATCGTGGATGTGGTTTAGGCTCAATGTTGGCTTCACAGCCAATTGAATTGTAGTTGTTCCTGCTGGGATTCGATCCCAGACTTTGGCATTACCGCCACCTGAATCGCCCTCTACTTCCACTGGGCCGCCTGGTTTCATTTGGGCCTGGGTGTATTAATAGAGCCCAGGTCTATTTTGATAAAATGATGACCTAAATTGGGTCACAGGTTTGGAATACCCCACTGGGGTGCATTTGCTCGAAAATAACTTAGTCAATTGAATTTAATAAACTGATGGCCATGGGGTTCGATCCCTGGATCTATACAAATGTAGCTCATGTATTTCAAATAATTTGGGCCAATCTTAGGCCCGATGACTGTGGCCGTGAAAACTTTAGTTCACAATGTGCCTGTTTTGTAATCTGGGCTCAAGGCCAATTTTCTCTTTACCCATTTCTGGTTGTTTGAACTCGGGTTTGAAATTCATAGCCTTAACTAATTAGGATTTTTTCCTTCATTTTTAGAGACAAAATTAAATAGATAATGGTAGTTGCTTTTGGTTTGGCCTTAAATTAAAATGAAACGAGCTTCTCCGAATAAAATACAAATTGCGGGGCCCTCAATAGATGCTTTATTAAAGTATTTAGAATTCGGGACGTGCCATTTAGCTAATTTTCATGGCCTCCCGCAAAGTTGATAACGCGTAGTTGCTTTAGGCACGTATTTTAATAAAATTACCTTCCTAAATACGGGTGAACATTTAGGTAACCCAAATTCAAATCTCAATGAAGTCGAAATATGTTGATAATTACGGGTGCACTGGTGCGAAGAGATATATTTTCACGACGTTGCAATTCTTATAAAAAATAAAAGCGGGTTATTAATAAAAGGCACATAGGATAGAACATGTTTTAAAATCAGATAAAATTAAATACAATAGTTGAGCGACCATGCTAGAACCACAGAATTCGGGAATGCCTAACACCTTCTCCCGAATTAATAGAATTCCTTACTCGGATTTTTGGTTCGCGACTGTAATACAGTGTCAAACCCTTTCCTCGATTCGGGATTCAAACCGGTGACTTGGGACACCATAAATCTCCCAAGTGGCGACTCTAAATCTCTTAATAAACGAATCCCGTTTCGATTGTCCTTTAATTGGAAAAACTCCTTTTATTATACCCTTACGGGGAGTAGCGAAAAAAGGAGGTGTGACAGGAGCATATACTATTAACCATGCATTTGGATATAGTATATTCTAATAATTATCATGGTTAAAAGTCTAAGTGAGAGATAGTTGGGATATATACTATTGACCATGGGTTTGGTTTAGATATAGTATTTATTATGAAATAATTATTTATTCAGTTTTAATAAAGTTTTAAATAGATCATATATTAGTCTGTGTCCTTTGCTTATATAGTAGATGATTTAGTGTATAGAGTTTAGCTTATACATGAAAGATTAAATCATTGGTTCTTATAAGTATAAAGGTTAAGTTCACAATATAATGATAGAATTGGACAACCCATCAGGAATGATTGTAGCACAAGATTAAATATAGTTTATCTTGATTATGGGAATGGTTTAATTCCAACTTCTTGTGCTAGTACATTTTGTATGTATTGAACGGACCAAGTAGAGATAAGTATTTTATACTGACTTAATAAAATAAACTCTCTAGCCATTAAATGTACTTATACTCTTAATCTTGATATAATTATTATTAGCTGTGTATATTATTATTGTTTTGATTTATTAAAAGGTGAGATTCTTTCGTATGTCAATATGCCTGGTAAATTGGATAATAATACACACTGACAAAGTAATAGTTAGTTGATGGAATCCATGTCTCGGTTTAGAGATTGATGATACACCTTTATGAAAACTTATAAGTTTTTATGTGTAAATCCGGCCGGTGAATTTTGTATCCGACACATAAAATAAGTTAAGCGAAAGTCTAAAGGAAATAGTCAATAAATTAAATCGTCAATAATTTAATTTAATTGATTAGTATCTGAATCTTTTTTTTAAACGAAAATTGCTTTTTATTTCATCAAAAAAAGTAATTACATATCCAGATTAATGCTGACCATTAATCTCTAATAGCTATATACAAGTAAATCTGCCTATGCTATCAAGCACTAATGGAAATATTAAACTAAGGCATCCTATTTACAAATTCTAATCCTGTTGACCAGTTGATTTTCTTTCTTCCTTTGATGTGTATATGCATTGCCACTTCTCTACAAACTTCATCAATGTTAAATCTTCCTTTGTTGAATCTCATTGAGTTTCTCTCTCGCCAGATACAATACACGACAATTGCAAACGATGCTACAGTCATTTCTGCTATCTGCTCTTTGTTTTTAGCCATGTTGTTCATCCAATTCAATTCTTGGCTCCAATCTCTAATCTGCCTTGTATGTCCCAGCCAATGTAGTATCCTTTCCCACAGCTTCCTGGTACTCTGACAATCAAAATATAGGTGTTCAAACCTTTCCTCAGCCTGTCCACAAAACACACACTCTGCTTGCACATTTATGCCAAATTTAATAAGTCTATCCACTGTTGCTAATCTTTGGCTTATGGCTAACCACATGTGGAACTTAAATCTGGGATGTATCTGTGAGTGCATATGGATGCTCTTCCACTCAACCTTATTGAATTGTGGCAGCATTTGAATGTATATCTTGTGAATTTGGAATTTTCCTTTCTTCACATAGTTTTCCAGAATGCTTGCAATCTCTTGATTGTCTGTACTCATTTTCAGTACTTCATCTCTTGCATCCATAATCTTTCTTACCACGCATGCTGCTGTTTTGGGCGTAGGAATCTCCTCGATCTTTTTCCTCTTTATGTAATAGGTGTGTGCCCACCTAATCCATAAAGAGTCTTTCTTCATGGCCAATGCCCACAAGTGTTTTAAAATTGCTGCTTTATTCTATAGCCTCATGTTCATCACATTTAATCCTCCTGTTGACTTAGGTTGACATATTGTATCCCATGCAATTAGAGCCTTCCTAGAGATTTCATTTGATCCAGTCCACAAAAAGGTCCTGCATAGTGTCTCTATCATCTTCATGATCTTTTTTGGAATCAAGAATATTTGAGCCTAGTAAGTTTGAACTCCAAATAGCACTGATTTGATAAGTTGAATTCTTCCAGAATATGAAAGCATCCTTGCTGACCAGCATCTGATTCTCTCTGTTATCTTTTCAACTAATGGCAGACATTGATGTATATTGAGCTTCCTTGCAGACAATGGTAGTCCCAAGTATTTGAAAGGTATACTGCCTTCTGTGTATCCAGTGAGCTGTATCAATTCTTCTTTGATATGCTGAGGGACTCCTGCTGTATATATTGAACTCTTTTCTGCACTAGCTTGCAATCCTGATGCTTGTGAGAATTTGTTGAACACACTTTGCAATGCATTAACTGATTTTTTAGTTAATATATACATATCTTAACATGGGAAGTTAAATAAGATTTAATGGATGAATTTCGAAATTGGATAAGGAGTGCAATTACGAATTTTTAGTGGAATAATTTGTAATTAATTATGGTAGATATTAATTTCGAAAATTAAAAATTAATTCCATAATTGGAGCCTTGTTAATTAAATTCTGTGGTCCCTACTGTGTCTAAATAATCGGAAATAAAGGAATCCTTTTTTGGTGGAAAAGAAAACCCAACAGATTTTGGAAAAGGGTCTTAACTCTTAAAACTTGTGCTATAAATACATAAGGTTTTCCACCTAGAGGAGAGAGCACATGGTGGCTGAAATTTTCAGCCAAGTTTTTCTAAAAATTTCGCCCACGCGAAATTGCTATTTTCGGTATTATTTGGGTAATACAGTAGAAAACCGTAGAACGTTCGAGGATCACGATTGTGCGGTTGATGGAGATTCCATTGAGATGTTATGGAACTGAAGGCTCATGTGATAGAAGACATATGTTCACACTTCAAGAGGTAACCCGTGAAATCCCGTTTATGCTAATTGTCTATATTACATATGATTTTGATACTGGAATTGCTTCCGCTGCTTATTATAATCTATCCGACCTCGATCATCCCTCAAAATTGCAAGAAAACATCGTCAGCTCTTCCTCTTGAAGCAATGCAGCATCTATATTGCATTTGAGCCAATCAACATGAGCGGTGAACCCGCGAGAAGGCCACCTTAGAGTCATGCCACGTTTCTAGGAAATTATCAACAAAAAAAAGTTGTTTGTTGAACTATAAAATTAGCTGTATCATAAAAAACTTCAATTGCTATAAGAGCACTTACAACAACCAGATTCATATGTAATCCCAAGAGTTGCTGACTTTGATTGTGGGAGTATTATTCTCACGTTAGTCCTAACTTCTATATAATCCTGGTTAGACTGAGTCGAAACATTATAGTATTTGATATGATTGTGGCTTTGAAATATTGAGATGTTGATCTATAGGTGATCGACTAACTAATTATAAACAAGAATATCATGGTGAGAAAGCAGTATTAATTAGATGAAAGTCTTAATGCTTCAGAGCAGTTGTATCCGTTGCGTTGTAAAATGGACTATAGGATCTCGGACCACTATAATCACAAACTTTTATTAATCTCGTCATTCCTGACGCACTTATGTACAATTTCGTTCTTCTATGCAAATGAAATCAAGTGTACTACGAGGCCTTGAACCATTCCAAGTTTAACATCGTATGATTTCCTAATGATTGGCATTTAAAGGTGTATGGATTTCTTAATAACATCGTGCAGATTTAGCGCGAAGCAAACATTACTATGTTAAGAGTGTCTTTGGGCTAGTATAACCCAACACAAACGTATATTAATTTATCACAATATACTTATCCCTCGCTAAGCCAAGAATGGAATTATACTCGCTCTACCCCATAACAATGTAAAATGGAAAAACACAGAGAACCAAAAAGAGAAGGATAAAATTATAGCCCTACAAACTTCACACCAATTTTGTTACCTTCTCCAAAAAACCAAAAAAAAAAAAAAAATGCACCCTGAATTACCACTCACTTAACCCTTCTGCCATCTTTGCGATACCTTGATGGGAAAGTGTGGTTTGAGGCGAGATGAGTTGGTTTTAATGGAGGTCTAGAATTTGAGAAAGTGAGAGAGAGAAATAGAATGATTTAATAGCAAATACTAAGAAACTTTTTCTTTATGGTTAACAGGAAAAGGTTTTATCCTTAAAATTAAAAGAATAAACGAAACTGAAAAGGGGAAGCTGCCGAGGGAGATTAGGTCGTGGCTGTGAAGCTCCAGTCCTCAGTAATGACTTTTTCTTGGTTACATTTTTTTTTTCCTTCTGTGTCTTTTCCCCATCGTAGTTTTCATTCGTCTAAGAGAGCACTTTTCTTTTACTTATGGCAATGAGAGGCTGGAAAACGAGTAAAACTTAAAAGATAATAGACAGAGAAATAAGAGACAAGGGCATGGTGCAGTGGTCATTGAAGTGGGTGCAAATCGTAGACAGGGTACAAATCCCAACGGAGACAACTAACACTTGGTAATCTTTTTCATTTGCGTAAACCTTTGTTGATGGTGAGATGTAGTAGCTACTCAGTGAAATAGTCGAGGTGAACACAAGTTGGTCGGATACCACCATGACTTTAAAAAGAGAGGAAGAAGCAAAACATTAATCTATTCTCAGATTTATCTTGGCTTGGTTCCTTTAGAATAAAAAAGATATAACGTCCAAATTTTCTTTTCCATGAACTATACTAGGTATTTTTTATTATTACCCGAAACTTCAAATTTTTGCGCTCAATAAAATACTAAATACACAATAAGTTCATCGATTTAATCAAACTTATATGGCAGCCCCAACTACTCGCGAAAATTTAACAACATAACCATTGTCTCCAAAATAAACACAACAAAATAACTACCAACCAAGGGAGAATGATGCTCACAACACTAATAGCATATAATGGTGGTCCAAATTTTCAATAACACATATATTAAGTTTTCCAAACAACATTCCTCTTCTTCAGGCGAGCAACTTAAAAGGCCTAGACAATTTAATGCCTTTATAACCAATTTCAATTGAATCCACAATAAAAAATATATCTACTGATAGCACTAAATTTTCACTAGCAATGATCCCAATTTCTCGCCAAAATTTCATGGTATAGCCAGTTTTCGGATTGGTCAATGAAAAATCGTCAGCGTTTACCAAATCAATAAAAAATAGTCACCGTTTTGCTGCGATAGAGACCGGTCCGACATAATATACAGGAGTTCGGTGCACTTGTGTATGAACTCCAGCATATTATGCTGAACCGGTATACTTTCCTGGCTCTAGTATAATATACTGGAGATTGGAACACTGATGCTCCAAACTCCAGTATATTATACTGAACCATTATACTTGCTGGAACTCCAGTATATTATGCTGGAGTTCTAGCATATTTATGCTGGAACTCCATCATATTATGCTGGAGTTCCAGCATAATATCCTGGAACTCCAGTATAATATGCTGGAGTTCAAGTATACTTATGCTGGAATTCCAGCATAATATATTGGAGTATTTTTCGGGTTTTGAACAGTGTTTTTGCTCAGATTTATCTTTACATAAAAAGTGGCTAAATTTCGATTACTTTTGAAATTTGGCTATTTTTGAACGACCAGTTGTAAATCTGACTATTTTTAAAAATCTCCCCAATTTCTCTCATCAAGATTCCTCTTTTAAAATTAAAAAAGGCTTTCTTAAAAAACTATTCCTCTTTTAAACAATTGAAACTCCAGCCAATACAAACCAATTAAATAAACTCAGCCCACCTTCACGCTTTTCTCCCTTCTGGTTTTCTACATATAGCAACAAACCAGTGCATTACTAACCAGAAATCCATAAACTACAAATTACTCAACAAACACTAAAAAATGTGATCAGAAAATTTTGGAACCTTTTAAAGAGACCCAAGTGGATTAAACTCATAATATAAGCCAAATGAATTCACATTCATGATATATGATAGTAGAATCTTTGTAAATAGACAATGCTTAATCACTAATTATTCCTTGTCCCTAGTAGTAAACAAGCCCTAAGTGCCGTGATAGTGTACTCGAAGCAGGGGTGACTTGACAAATTTGGGGCTAAAGCGTGAACTTCAACAAGAGGCTTCGAGTTTTTTTTAGGGATACTTGTACGAGTCCGGAACCAAAATGTGGTTCTTTTAGATTCAAAGAACCATAATATGTGGGGGGAAACTTGGTGTCCATTTTATATATAACGCCCTTTTAAAGGGCGCTATACCTTAGCGGTCGTCCTTTTAAAAGGCGCTATATATATAAAGCCCTTCCTTACCGCGCTATATCTATTATATGGGCCCACCAATAATTCTTCTGAGCTTAACTGACATAACAATAATTCAAATGGGTATAACGCTTTTATTTCAGGCGCTATACCTCAAAAAATTTGATCCCCATAACGGTTTTTGCCTTATTTAAAGATGTTAAGGATTTTGTAAAAATTCATTCAGAAATATTCTCAAGTCGTGTGAAATATTTCTTCGTTAAGTTGTTTTGCATTTTGTCATAATGTCCGAAAAGCAGAGAATTAGGGTTTTATATATTGGGGGTGATGTTGTGGTGACGAATAACTCAGTAAGCTATAGTTTATATCCACAATATCATGTTAAGTTGCCATTTAAAATAGAGTACGATATATTGGTATCGGTGTTATATAAAAAAAATGAGTGTGAGCAAACGTTCAGTGAATAGTAAAGCAACCGGAAGATATCGGTATTCTGTGACTCTGCAAGGGGTTGCTTGTTATGCTGAGTTTAACATCGAAGACGATGAAACTCTAAGAGATTTTTTGAGGACTCCGGATGAATACTGGGAATTGATTGTGATAAAACTGTTGAAAATGTACGTCAAGGCTGAAGAGTTCGCAATAATGAGGTTGCGCAAAGTAGGGATATCCCTTAATCATCGGGTGATTATTTTTGAGCAGTTTCAGCCGAACAGGTTCAGGCTGAAAGAGTTTGTCCTGATCTAAACTTATCTCTACGGGTGAATGAGGAGCGAGGAAATTATTTCTCCCCTAATTTACATAATCCACATGTCGATTGTAAACTTTAATTTTCTTTTGTGTTACGATACATATTTTGTATATTGAATTTGTATTAACATTCATGTATTCCACACGGGGTACCGATCAGATATGAATTTTGTAAGTTATGAACCAACGTCCAATTGGAATATGCCTAATTTTGGTATGTTGGGGATCATGGTGGTCCATCAGGGAGTCATCATCAATAGGATAATGTGCATCATGGGATATCAATACATTATGATTTGTAAGTGAATATATAAAGTTATATGTAAAGTTTGGACCAATTTGAGTAACTCATTATTTTATTGATTGAGTAGTGAAAACGAGCAACTTGATGGTTATATCCTTACTCAATTGCCTAAAGATGACATATTTAATTGAGATATGGTAGATGTACTGAGTCAGAAAAAGAATCGTGATTATGATAACAATGCCGATGAATCTGGAGATGACACACCCTTCCCTAATGAGGGTGATGATGAGGAGGAAGAGAATGTTGAGCCTGATTTGACGAGGGAGCATGCTCCACCTCCCGTTCGACCAAGAGTGCACGAGTTCCACATGTTGTTTCATTCAAGGGAGGTTACCTGCCTTAATCATTTTCCAAGTATGCCGGATGCGTATGCTCTCACAAGGGATATTGACGAAATTCAGACCGCAAAGTGGGATGAATCTAGACCAATGGTGTTGTCAAAGGGCATGCTTTTCCTGATAAAGCGCCTAAGAACGACGCTTGAAAATGTACAGCGTAAAAGAGCGTCGTGAGATGATTGTGTGGGAGTCATCTTCGGATACAAGATTATTTGTCGTAGATGGTTTACGGGTTGTAATTGGATGCTGCGCACGAGGAAGAAGAAAACAAATATGTGGGTTATGGATAAACACATTGGCACTAGGAGTGTCAAATGGGCGGGTTGGGTTAATTTTGGGGGGCCAAAATGGGTTGAATCAATAATTGGGCTGGTCAAATGACCCACCCAAAAGTTACTTGGGCTAAGATGGGTTGAAATTCGAGTCATAACCCAACCCGCCCAACTCTTATTAAACTTTAATTAATAATGTATTATTTTCTTATAAATTATATAATTACTAAATAAGGCTTTTTTGCTTTTGTTATGGTCATATTTAAAACATTAAACAAAAAATAAAATTATTTCTAAGATATTTTGACAAACTTACTCATGGATCAATTTGGGCTAAAAATTAGCCCAACTTTAAATAGGTTGAGATGGGTTGGGTCAAGATGGGCTAAGTTCAATAAATAGGCGGGTCAATAACCAGCACAACCCTGGGCGGGTTGGGGGGTCATTTGGGCTTGGGCCAAATTTGACAGCCCTAATTGGCACCCATAATTGTGAAATGGACACATTCAGTGGTAATCACTTTAACTTGGATGTTAACTTGATTTCTCTTGTATTGATTCCACGAATGGAAGTGTCCATAAGGTATAAAATCAAAGAGTGTATTATATCTGTCCACCAGGAATATGGGTGTACCATTACTAAAAGAAAGGAATTTCTCGGGCGCAAACGTACATTTGAAATATTGTTTATGGTAACTGGGATAAGTCATTTGTATATCTACCTAGGTACATGGCCGCATTGTAATATTTTAATCCCGGGACTGTTGTTGAATTGAAGCTTGAGCGAAGTTCGGGAATACCAAAATATATATTTAGATATGTGTTCTAGGCATTTAAACTAGCAATTTATGATTTTATGCATTGTCGGTCGGTAATATCCATAGATGACCCTCATGTATATGGAAAGTATGATATAAATTTTTTGATCTCCATTGCAGTGGATGCTAATGGAAGTATATTTCCCCTAGCTTTTGCTATTTGTTCCAATGAAAGCTAAGAGGTGTGGATTCTATTTTTGAACCACTTGAAGGAGCATGTTGTCAGATAAAGTTTTCAGGTATTTGTCTAATATCTTATCGGCACAGCGGTATTTAAGTTATGTACAATATTTTCCTGCATGGCAGGAACCGTATGCATACCACCGTTTCTGTGTGAGGCACCTAAAGGCCAATTTCCAGAAGGCATATCCCAACAAGGACTTGCATGATTTAATATGAATGGTTGTAACAGATCACCAAGCGTATAAATCTAGGAGGCGCATGGAATTGATCAGGCAGGAAATGAAGGAGCCTATCATTGGTTGATGCGATATGAGCTTGAAAAGTGGACATTGCATGTGGATGGTGGCAGGCGATGGGGAATTCTAACTACAAATGTTTTAGAGTCTTTTAAATGGTTACTGAAGTCTATACGTGGATTGTCTGCCACTGCCATGGTGCGGATGTCATTCAAGCAGATGCGAAGAGGTTTGTTAAAAGGGCTAGAGGTGCATCGTCATTAATTGAGAGGGGTGTTGAATTTATGCCAATACCAATGAAAAGATTTGAGAAATACATGAGGAGAGCACATTGGCATTCATATTTACAGTATTGCAATGAGCAAAATATTTTTGAAGTACGCACCGCTATCCATCAAAATCGGGGAATAGTACACACACTTCAAATAAAGCTAGAAGGTTATGCTCTTGTCGGAAATGGTCCATCTACCACATGCCGTGCTCGCATGACATGAAGTGCTTTCAACATATAGGTTTTGCGGCAACCAACTACGTTGATAAGGAATATAGTGTTGCTACATACTTAAACACCTATAATGGACAGTTGCAGCCAGTGGGTGCGGAGCATTATTGGCCGCCAGAACCATTTAAAATGGTATGTAATAAGGATTATTTGCGTCAGTGACTGTGAGCACGTGATTTTTACCCTATATGAATTATTCCCATAAATTTAAACAAAATAAATCTTCCCATTGTTTGCAATTTTGTGGATTTTTGTAGCTTTTTTGTTAATTGCTTGCATTTGTCTGTGCACGTTTATTTTACTTAAGTCATGAAAAATACAAAAATACGTTGCATTTGCATTTATAATTTAATTTTGTATTTTAAATTAATTATTAATTTAGTTGTGTTACAAAATAGAAAATAAAAAAAAATAACTCATTTTTGCATTTAGCTTCGAATCTTACAGTTTTCTTTTAATTTGGCAATTAATTAGTTGTTGTAAATATTTTTTTGAGTAATTAGCTTAATTTGGCAAAATATTTGATTTAAGAGCAATTTAGGATTTAATTTAATTTGAAAAGGAAAAAAGAAAAAAAAAATTGATTAAAAGAAATGAAAAGAGTCAAATAAAAAGGGCTATTTTTGGGCCAATCTCGTACCAACCAATTAATTCTTTTCCAAACCCGTCCAATTTGGCCCAAACCCAGCCAATACATGGTCGAGCCCCATTTTACAACCAAACAACGCCATTTCGGAGTCCATTCATCTCAACCGTTGATCTCTTTCAATCTAACTGACCGAAACTTGACCCCTCCCCGTATAAAGTTGTCCGAAACAACCCTACCCCCCTCAGAACCCCCCTCTCAATCTTCATCATCTTTAGCCCAGTAACCCTAGAGACGCCGCCCTCAAATTCCAATCGCCTCCACCGGCGGCGCCACCCCCAAATCACCCCAACTCAACACCATGGAACCCTCACAGCCTCCCTTCTCCCATTCTCCAATTATTTTTCCTCGAATCCCTCTGAAGCTCCTCGAATCTTAAATCAAAGATTCGAACCCTAAATTCCCAAAACATAGATCAATGAGCCTATTGAAGATTTGAAGTCGAAATTGTCTTTATTCATGTGTTTTCGCTTGAGAACACATGATTAAAGCCCATTTCGGTCAAAATCGAAAGCTCGAGGAATTATTTCAAGATTTGGCCGTCCGATTTTAGGTATTTTCTATTCCTTTTCTTGCATTTATTTTCTTCTTCTTTGATTAAGTTCATTTTCATCTCCTTTTCTGTTCCCTCTTCTCTTTTCTTCGTTATGTGTTCATTTTTTTTTCCGTTTGTCTGTTTGCATAATTAGCCTAATAACAAGTTTAGTTTATTTGTTTTGTTAATTAGTTCATTTCTTCTTTTCTTTTGTTTTGGTTTCATCCTAAAAGATTCGCCGGTCTTTCTTTTTTGAAAATTCTGGTTAGACGTTAAAATATGATTATTGATTAGGGCTCGATTTGAATTTTGAAATCAGAAAGTCCAAAAAGGGATTTGACTTGGGTTATACAAACCCATAGCAATTTGATTTGAGTCAACTTGACCCATACTTGTCTGGTCTCTAAAGTAAAAACAGGCTCATAAGGGGTTTATTAGGAAATCTAATAGGGGAATATTTATGTAACTGACTGAGGGAAGCTTACTGGAACTAGGGTGGGGACTAATGTGAAAATTTAATTTTTACACTAAGGATAGTTAAGCAAAAAATAAAAATCTGAAAAGGTTTTAGGTGCAAAAACTTAGCTTATCTCTGCAGCCCTAAAACTTGCCTATAAAGGCACTCTTTCTTCAATAGCAAGTCAGAAATTAGAGATTGGGAGAAAAATAAAAAACGGCTGAAAATATCTTTCAACATTACCTTCTGCACCTAGAACACTAAATACTACACATTGAGAGAGTTTTAAGATCAAAAAACAAAGGAGAGGGACCAAGGTACTGTTCCATTGATGAACTAGTTCAAGTTTCTGAGTTTCTTCCAAAAGAGTTTCCAATACTTTGCTATTTCTGGGTTCCAGCATGGATTGAATCGCTTGGATTGTTGTTGATCTGCTGCTGCTATTTCCTCCTAACCCCAGGTTGTTCCCTTGTGATTTTTTTTTTTGCTGTATTCAGGTACCTTCTAGACCTTTAGATGTGTAAGAATGGAAAATCTGAAGTTATATGATCCAGTTGAAAGTTTCATGACATGCTTCTTATCAAATGCTATCTTATGTTATTACACTCCCTTAATTTTGTAGTAGTTTAGCTTGTCTTCATGTGTTTGCTCGCTTATTTATGTTATTAGCTTAAGGTTGTGTTTGTAAGTTGGAAGGGGTGTTTAAATTCAGTATATTGGCTTGTAAAAGTGATTGAAATTTATTGAGCGTGTGGACTGTTGGAAATTATATAGCATGAAGCCAGTTTATATTGAACATCTTCTGTCCAGATCTGATTAAAATTATGAAAGTCAGCAAAATCCGCGTTTAGTAAATGCATGTTTGGAGTATGGGTCACATTAAGGGGTGGGAAGGGTTTGTATTTTTAAGTTGTTTTTTTGAAATCTATTTGAGAGTTCAGTCTACTAACATTAAGGTTTATCATAAGATATGTTTAAATTGAAATATTCTTTAGAAAGGGGGTTGCAAGGCTACTGATGTGCAGTACATGAAACCTAAATTCAGCATGTTTATAAAATAATATCTATTCTTTATATGATTCCTCGACTGTAATTTGGTAGAATGAATCGTGTGTGCTGGTATGGTTTGCTAGATGATTTACTGGTCAAGTTTCATATTGTAGCATTAGTAGCTTTAATGTGTCATTGTGAATTGTGTATGAAGCTATTTCGTGTAATTGATGATCCTTTATGGCCTCAGTAGGGCTTTTTATTTTCATACGTACCTGCCAAGGTTTTGGAGGAATTAAATCAGGCCCACATGGGGTTGTTTGAATGTTGATGAATATCCTTTTGGGCTCCACTTTGAGCCTAGCCTCTATAAGCAACCGTAAATAATTGTTGAATTCCTTGTAGCCTTGGGCCCAGATTCAAGTGGCACGTGGTGCTTTGGCTTTGACTTTGGGTTTTTCCCCTTGAGCCCAAGTCCCTTTTAAAAGGTTATTCGTTGTTTCTGGACTTAGTGTGAGTCAGAAACCCTTCCCTTTTTTAGCGTTGGGATAGTGTAGTATTTTACATAGGTCATTTTTAGTAACATAGATAGAATTTAATTTAGACAAAAATTCAAACCCTTTATGGACCTCTTTAATGAAACTCGACACTTTTAATTAGACTCGAGGTGTGCCATAAATAAAATTGGATAATCCATGGCATTCGAGTAATTAGTTATAACCCTTTAAAATTTGAGGTGTGCCATTAGCTAATTTTTCATGGCCCTTGCAAACTTAAAAGTGTATAATTGCTTTAGGCGCACAATTTTAAAATTAACTTCTTTAAACTCAGGTGTGCATTTCATGTGACCCAAATTCAAAACTCAATAATGTTAGATAAAATATGTCACAGACCACGAGTGCGTTTCATGTGTCGTGGTTCAAATACATGTTTTAAATAGCGTTGAATCTTCTTAAAAATGATTAAAAGCGGTTAATAAATTTAAATATACCATAGGCTAAAATCTCTGTTAAAATCAGATAAATAGGCCAAATATAATAGTTGAGCGACCGTGCTAGAACCACGAAACCCGAGAATGCTAACACCTTCTCCCGGGTTAACAGAAGTCCTTGCCCGAATTTCTGTGTTTGCGGACCGTATACAGAGTCAATCTTTCCTCGATTCAGGATTTGAACCGGTGACTTGGGACACCATAAATTATCCCAAGTGGCGACTTCGAATCTAATAAATAATCTCGATTCGATTGTCACATTAATTGGAAAAAACTCCCTTAATACTCCCTTGCGGGTGTAGGAAAAAGGAGGTGTGACAGCTCTGACGACTCTGTTGGGGAAAAGAACCCAGAATCTTTGGTTCAGGGTTCATAATTTGAGCTTAGAATAATTGTTATATTTGGCTTTATTTATTATCTGGTTTTATCTACATGTTTGGGCCTAATGTGCTAAGTGTTGCTTTTTACCGCTTTGATATTGGTGAACTGTATATAATTGTTACGAATCCCTCATTTCTCTGAGTCTTCTAAATCATTTGAGAAGGGTGCACGTGTAGCTTCTCTTCTGTTAGAGTCATATCTTAAATTTAGAATGAGGTTCGAACAAGTTGCAAATCCGGTGAAGCTTCTGTATTTCCAGTACGCTGCGACCCCTTCCCCCCCCCCCCCCGGCTCGAGCTGTCCGCTCGGGTAAGGCATGTCTAGAAAAATACACCTAGGTTTTAAACCTAGCATAACAAAGCCTCATACAGGATCCTTAGTAGGAACGCTTGTTTGCATCATGTGCATTTGACTTAAGGGACTCCACACAAGGGTTGGGTCCGTCTAGGACAGTGAACCTGAAATCAAAAGACCATCCTGATGCATTTTGCTTGCTACTTGCGCATTTATTTGATTCAGACTGCATGTTGACCTGCTTCTAGAATAAGGGAAAATTGAAAAAATCGAGTTGAGGTGAGAGAGAGGAAATTACCCCCCTGTGAAAAAACCTGGTGTCCAAAATACCCCAAAACTCTGCCCAAATTTTTAGAAAAATAAAAGGCTATTTCAAAAGTTGGTGCGTCAAAATTGGGCAAACTACGCGGGTCTGATTCTCATCGGATGTGAGATACGTAGGCGAACCTCATCGGTAGGGGTGTGCATTCGATTTATCGATTCGATTTTCACCCTTATCGATAATTACTTATCGATTATCGATTTGTACATATGCTTATCGTTATCATTTCAATAAGGTTTCTATTTTTTTGATTTTGATTTATCAATTTTAGGGGCTTATCGATTCGGTTATCGATTACACCAATAAGAAAATTTGCGGATTCTACGGAAAGTATATCGCTATAAACGCGCCTAACTAATATGGACAAAAAGAAGCTAAAATAAGACAAATACCATTTATAACATAAAAATTGTGTCAACAAGCACATGCAACAAAACTAAAGTAAGGGATCAAATGTATGCCACCAACACTCCAATGGTATAAAAAAAAACAAAGCAAAATACATCATCATGGCTAATTCTGTTTTCCATTAGTTTGAACTTCATTCCTTTGATCTTTAAATATGATCATTCCTTAAATGTGATAGAGGAAATAATAGGGTAAGGGACTTAGGGTAAAGGAAAGGGTATAAATTAGGGAAAATGATATTGTATAGCCGCTTTAAAAAAAGTAGCAGAATATATATACATTCTTTATGTTATATTAATCTACACAAATAGGTAATTACTCATTTTACAAGTGTCTACAGTTTAGGGGTGTGCATTCGATTTATCGATTCGATTTTATCCCTTATCGATTATCGATTTGTACATATGCTTATCGTTATCGTTTCAATAAGGTTTCGATTTTTTCGATTTCGATAACAAATAATCTATTCGATTTAGCGATAAACCGATTCGAATGCACACCCCTACTCATCGGTTCCGGCACACATTTTAAAAAAAATCCAAAAATATTTTCCATTATTTGCTTCTTTAGAAAGCCTTTCTTTTAGACCCCATTTAAAAAAAATATATACAAAAATGTTTTCTTTTAATTTCTTCCAAAAATCCAAAAATATTTTCATTCTTCTTTAAAAAATTGAAAACAAAATTCAAGATTCAAAAATATTTTCTTTTTCTTTAGAAGCATTTCTTTCATAAGTTCAAAATAAAATTCCAAAAATCCAAAAATCCAAAAAAAAAATTTCCTTCTTATTTAGAAATTTTTCGTTTTAAATTCCAGAAAAAAAATCTTTCTTCTTTAGAAGTCCTTTTTTGCAAAAAATGCTGAAGAAAAATCAAAATCTAAAAATATTCTCTTTCTTCTTTATAAGTCTTTCTTTCGAAAAAATAAAATAAAACAAATTCAAAATCCAAAAAAACAAAAAGGTTTAGTTTATTTACTTTATCCCTAATCTTCCCAAAATATGCAGTGTCATGATACGTAGGCAATTCGCATAGGATTCGATCATAATCAGAAAAGAAAAAAAAGAAAAAAAAACTAAAAAAAAGAAAGAAGAAAAAAGAGAGAGAAAACTGTAGGAAGGAAACAATGGCAAAACAATGAGAGAAAATGAGAGAATGAAGAACAACGAGAAATCAAACAAAGAAAGGCAGGAGTGAAAAAAAAGAGAAGTCGCGAAATGGAAATTAGGGAAAATCGGGATGACACAAGCAACCGATCCAATGCATAATAGAAATGGTTAACTGCTTAGGTGCATTGCATCATCAACGTGCGGTTGCCTATGTGTTTAGCTCTAATCGCTAACAAGTTTGTTGTTTAAATCATTCAGGCAGGTGGTTAGTTTATTTGGCATTCTAGCAACTCATCCATACAACACCAGGTCGAAAGAAAAGTTGATCATGATCGGCCAAGAATCGGATGCAAGTGTTATTAACCCGTCAAGAGAGGGGGAGGAGTCTGATGTTAATCTAAAAGAGGAGTTGTATAAGCTGAAACAACAGATGGCAGAGATGTACAAGGCATGGGTAAAAGGGCATCCACCACCATCCTACCCCGCCAACCCTATTTTCGTCCCGCCTTTGGCTCAATCCCAGGAACCTCCCAGTGTTGATTCTTCTCCAGGCTTTCCCATTTACCACCACTACCAAGGCACCACTTCCCAGACACCACAAGCTCCACCACCTAAACTAGTTCCATACCTTCCTCCACCGGCCACCCCTATTTTTATGGCACCCCCCATCCGCTACACTCTACCGATCCTCCAGTGAGCCTCTATTCCAGACCCAAGATAACCAATACTATCCCCCGGAGCCTACTTTCAAATCCCCAAAACCTTACTCCTACACTCCTCGTTTCGACCTCCCTGTTGAGACCGAGAAACCACCTAAAATTCCAGAACAGGAGGAAATGTTCAGGAAGGTTAAAATCCTGGAACAGTCATTCAGAAACATGCAGGGATTGGGAGGCCAGTAGAGCGTGGCCTACAAAGATTTGTGTCTATTTCCTGATGTTCAGTTGCTGGTGGGATTTAAGATGCCAAAGTTTGATTTATATGAGGGGCACAGAGACCCGGTGGTGCACTTGAGAGGATTCTATAGTAAAATGAGAGGAGCTGGTAGGAAGGATGAGTTATTGATGGCATACTTTAGCCAGAGCCTGACTGGGGCAGCTTTGGAATGGCATACTCGTCAAAATGTCGGTAAATGGCATATATGGGATGACATGGTTAAAGATTTTGTGCGAAACTTTCAGTATAATATAGACATTGTCCCAGACCGCTCCTCCATATCTCAAATGGGAAGGAAACCCAAATAAAGTTTTAGGGAATTTTTGTTCATATTGAACGAACAAGTTGCTCGGAACAATCCTCCCATTGATAGAAAAGATGTCGCCGATCCCCACCAACGATAGGATCCACTGGGCATTCCTGCTAAATGCTTTTAGCCTCAATACCGAACCCATGAATATCCCCAAGCTCCACATAATCCACCCTAGTATTATCCTCCGAACAACATCCGGCTATCTGTCCAACCACTAGGTCATTACTTATGGCGAGCGCCAGCACCGCATAATGCACTTTTGCCTTCATAACATTTTTGAGCATCCAACAACCCTAGAAAACTGGGGCATGGGTGAAAAAAGGCAAAAAAATAGTTTCACGCCAATTGGAGAATCCTATAAAAGTCTATTTGAGAAGTTAAAATACTCTAGCCTGATTGAGCCGCTCCTCGACTATACGTCGGACCCATACGCAAAAGGATTTGATCTTACTGTGTGGTGAATGTACCACTCTAATGTGCAGGGGCATAACATTGAATATTGTCATTCTTTGAAAAGATAAATAGAAAGAATGATTCAAGAAGGAATAACTGTGGTCCAAGGCAGTAATACCACAAGGGTCACACATAATCCTCTACAGTACGTGACAACGCACAGATTGTTGGGATGGCTGGCAATGACGAAGGGTTGGTCAAAGGAGTCAAGGAGCCACTTGGTGAAGTTAATGATATTGAAATTGGTAATGATCTTGGTAATATTTATGTGGCACTCAGTGGCTAAGATGTCGAGCTTGGCAATTAGAGAGCGCTCCTTTTATTGGCTAGCCAGGGAGGAGTCTTGGGGGTTCATTTTGTTGTCATTTCTGTTGTCCGGATTATTTCAGGGTTGTAATCTAGATATTGTCTTGTGACTCAAACCCTTCTATCTTTTTTATTTTGCCTAATTCTTTTAGTCATAGTAACTCGTTTAGTGTTGTCTAGGTTTGTTCCAGGGTTGTAACCCTAGTTTAGTTTGTTTGTTTTGTTGTTCGAACCCTTTCACCGTCTGTTTTAATGCAATCTCCTGGTTTTGTTATTTCTACTCTTTTTTTTTTGTTTAGTTCTCTTTTCCTTTGATAGTTCTTTTCATGCTAGCTCTAGTGACATGACATGCACTCGTAATTTTCAGCTTGGTCTTAAAAAGTTAGTTTAGTCATGAAGCAATGAAACAATTTTGAAGGTGATATGGACATTTGAGGGAAATAAGTAAAGGCCTTTTAAGATCACTTCAAGCCCAAATTGTTGAAACTAGGGCAGATAGAACATAAAGAAATACTATTGAAACGCATCCTGCCACATCAGGTTGAAGCTAAAGGCAAGTTTGCCCCTAATTGGCAGGGGCCGTTCGTGGTAATGAGAGTGTTGTCCAATGGTGCTTTGTATTTGACAGATATCGAAGGCAAATGTGTAGACATGTCTATCAACTCTAATGCAGTCAAGAGATATTATGTATGATTTCTTTTGGTTTAAATTGTGTTTGTTTGTACTTGGCATATTTTGAAGTTTGGAATGACGAAGGCACTTTGTTCTGCTATCTAAATATTTTATCCTTTATTACCCCTTTGAGCCTTATTTGTTTCCTTTCATACCCCTCTTTTGGAATCAGTAGCAAAATTCAGTAAAGAAGTAAAGAAGAAAAGAAGAAGAGAAAAGACAAATGGAAGAATAGAAAAGAATGAAAAGAAAGAAAAAAAAAAGAGAAGAGGAAAGAAATAAAAAGATTTGAAAAAAAAGAGAAAGAAAAAGAAAAGAGAAAATATCACAACAACAAAACAATCCCTATGTCATGAACTATGTTTGACCTGATTCCTTTTAAGGATACGTAGGCAACCTCACGGTTTGGTCCCATCAATATAAAAATTCAAAAGTCCCCAAGCAAAGAAACTGGGGCAACAGTTGTGGTTGTGGTAAGAAATCTGATTCCAAAGTTGTGATTTTGAACCCAGTTGAGTTGTTTTGAGCTTTTTTAATATCTTTTCTTTCTACCCTTATCCAAAAGCCCACATTACGGTCCAAAGAAATACCTTCTGATCAGTTTTCGAGAGATGCCAAGTCAAGCAAGTAGAGGTGATTCATAGCAGGGGCAACACTCTTGTCTAAGTCGGAAAAATAAAAAATGAGAGAGTCTTATTGGTGAAAATACTCATGGGCACCGTAAGGTGACAGTGAGTTGAGAGATGAACAAATGAGAGAGTCTTATTAGTGAAAACCCTCATGGGCACCGTAAGGCAAAAGTGAGTTAAGAGATGAACAAATGAGAGAGATTTGTTGGTGAAAACCCTTCATGGCACCGCGGGCTGAACAAGATCAGTGATAGGGCAAAGAAATTAGGTTATGGAGTTCCTAGGACAAAGTATGACAACTGAAAGTTGATTGGTTGGATAGACTAGGTTTATTAATCCGAAATGCATGTCATGATCATTGGAATCAACTGCTCCACTCAGATAAGTCTCTTTTCTTTTTCTCCCTCAAATAGTCATCCAGTTTTAGATTTTCTTCTGTATTCCTAATTCTCAAAGTCATTGTATTTCATTTCTTTTGGGCTTATTTCTCTAAGATGTTTCCAAGGTTAGTTTGTTTAAGCAAATAAGAAAGGATTTCAAAACTTACTACCAGCTCCCAAGTTGCACAAGCAAAATGCGGCTAGAACATGCCAGAGATAGCATGATGTAAAGTGGGACATAAAGTGTCAATAAAAGTTCAATCGATGGAATGGTTTAGTAATTTCGTGGGAAATGCAGAGGTTCGGATAGAAAGGTCAGAAATGTAAAACAACGATTTGGGTATAGAGTACTCAGGTCATCCAGGGTCCTGCGGTTGAGGATCAGTCAGAAGGTCAAACAATTCCTGGCCAGTTCAAGGCAGCCAGCCAAAGCAAAGCACGGAAAGGGAAGAGCCAATTTCAGCAAGAATTCCACAAACTAACCACCACATTTTAAACTGACAAGATTTTTCTTTGATTTGAAATAGTGGCAAAAAATTTTGTTTGTTTCGGAGAAACCCTCCGTAAGGAAAAGCAAGCACCAGACAGGTTTGACTGTAAATTCTCAGGACCCTCCTGGATAAAGGGACTTAGTTAAAATTCAAACATTCATGAGTAGCAAGATCTCGCATAAAACTACCTTGAGGAAATATAAGCCGGCTTCAAAGTTTTAAGGATAGAAAGCAGTTCAAGGTCAAGCAATTAGGCACCCATTTGGGGAAAAAAGGAAAGATAGTTCAAAAGGAAAAGTAGTCGCAAAAGGAAGCAGTTCAAGTGTTGTAATCAGGAACCCACTTAAAGAACGAAGGGAAGCAACAATTCGAGTGCTGGTAATCAGGAGCCCACCTGAAGAACGAACGGAAACAGATCAAGTGTTGGTAATTAGGAGCCCACATAGAGAACGAAAGGAAGTAGTAATTCAAGTGTTGGTAATCAGGAGCCCACCTGAAGAACGAAGGGAAGCAGCAGTTCAAGTGTCAGTAATCAGGAGCCCACCTGAAGAATGAAGGGAAGCAGTTTAAGTGTTGGTAATCAGGAGCCCACCTGGAGAACAAAAGGAAGCAGTAATTCAAGTGTTGGTAATCAGGAGCCTATCTGAAGAATGAAGGGAAGCATCAATTCAAGTGTTGGTAATCAGGAGCCCACCAGAAGAACGAAGGGAAGCTGTTCAAGTGTTGGTAATCAGGAGCCTAACTGGAGAACGAAAGGAAGCGGTAATTCAAGTGTTGGTAGTCAGGAGCCCACCTGGAGAACGAAAGGAAGCAGTTCAAGTGTCCGTAATCAGGAGCCCACCTGAAGAACGAAGGGAAGCAGCAAGGTTCAAGGGAGTTCAACAATCAGGAGCGTACCTGGAGAACAAAGGGAAGGCAACAATGGTCAAAGGAAGACGATTCAAGTTCAGCAATCAGGCACTCACCTGGAGAAAAGGGAAAGCATTTCAGATTACAATTCAAGTCAGCAACAAATGAATTTCACCTGGAAGTACCGGTCAACAGAGCAGCGGAAACTGCAAGATCAAGTTTGTAGATAGATAGGATTCTTGTAATGCATAGATCATATTTTAGTCTAGCTTCTTTTGTTTTGTCGTGGTGTAATAAGGAGTTCAGTAAGCAGTAGCAGCAGCAGCAACAGCGAAATCACAGCTTCATGGTTGTCCTAACTACTGAAACTTCCCGAACTATACCGACCTGGTTCCTTTATAGACAAGGATATGTAGGCAAACCTCGGAAGCAGGGTGCGGTCAAATCTTTCAAAAATACTTCCCACGGAGTATTCAAACAGGCAAAAATCGCTCGTATCCGCTCACTTTATCTTTGCATGGAAATTCTCCGTGTTTCCAAGCAAAGAGGGGCAACTGTGAGCACGTGCTTTTTGCCCTATATGAATTATTCCCATAAATTCAAACAAAATAAATCTTTCTCATTGTTTGCAATTTCGTAGATTTTTGTAAAATTTTTGTTTAATTTCTTGCATTTGTTTGTGCACGTTTATTTTACTTAAGTCATAAAAAATACAAAAATACGTTGCATTTGTATTTAGGATTTAATTTTACATTTTAAATGAATTATTAATTTAGTTGTGTTACAAAATAGAAAATCACAAAAAATAACTCATTTTTGCATTTAGCTTCGAATCTTGTAGTTTTCTTTTAATTTGGCAATTAATTAGTTGTTGTAAATATTATTATTTTGAGTAATTATCTTCATTTGGCAAAATATTTGGTTTAAGAGCAATTGAGGATTTAATTTAATTTGAAAAGGAAAAAAGAAAAAAAATTTGATTAAAAGAAGTGAAAAGAGTCAAATAAAAAGGGATATTTTTGGGCTAATCTCGTACCAGCCCAATTAATTCTTCCCCAAACCCGTCCAATTGGCCCAAACCCAGCCAATACCTGGTCCATCCCACTTTCCAACCAAACGACGCCGTTTCGGAGTCTATTAATCTCAGCCGCTGATCTCTTTCAATCTAACGGACCGGAACTCGACCCCTCCCTCGTATAAAACTGTCCAAAACAGCCCTACCCCCCTCAGAACCCCCCTCTCAATTTTCATCGTCTCTAGCCCAGTAACCCTAGAGACGCTGCCCTCAAATTCCAACTGCCTCCACCGGCGGCAGCGCCCCCAAATCACCCCAACTCAACACCATTGAACCCTCACAGCCTCCCCTCTCCCATTTCAATTATTTTCCCTTGAATCCCTCTGAAGCTCCACGAATCTTAAATCAAAGATTCAAACCCTAAATTCCCAAAACTTAAATCAGTGAGCCTATTGAAGATTCGAAGTCAAAATTGGCTTTATTCATGTGTTTTCGCTTGAGAACACATGATTAAATCTCATTTCGGTCAAAATCGAAAGCTCGAGGAATTATTTCAAGATTTGGCCATCTGATTTTAGGTATTTTCAGTTCCTTTTCTTGCATTTCTTTTCTTCTTCTTTGATTAAGTTCATTTTCATCTTTTTTTCTGTTTCCTCTTCTCTTTTCTTCGTTATGAGTTCATGTTTTTTTTTCGTTTGTCTGTTTGCATAATTAGCCTAATAAAAAGTTTTATTTATTTCTTTTGTTAATTAGTTCATTTCTCCTTTTGTTTTGTTTTGGTTTCATCTTAAAAGATTCTCTGGTCTTTCTTTTTTGAAAATTTTGGTTAGCCCGTTAAAATATGATTATTTATTAAGGCTCGATTTGAATTCTGAAATCAGAAAGCCCAAAAAAGGATTTGACATGGATTATACATACCCATACAATTTGATCTAGGTCAACTTGACCCATATTTGTCTGGTCTCTAAAGTAAAAACAGGGCTCATAGGGGATATATTACGAAATCTAATAGGGGAATATTTGTGTAACTGACTGTGGGAAACTTCCTGGAAGCTGGGGTGGGGATTAATGTGAAAATCTGATTTTTACACTAAGGGTAGTTAAGCAAAAATAAAAATCTGAAAAGGTTTTAGGTGCAAAAACTTAGCTCATCTTTGCAGCCCTAAGACTTGTCTATAAAGGCATTCTTTCTTAATAGCAAGTCAGAAATTAGAGACTGGGAGAAAAATCATAAATAACTAAAAATATCTTTCAACATTACCTTCTGCACCTAGAACACTAAATAACTACACATTGAGAGAGTTTTAAGATAAGAAAACAAAGGAAAGGGACCAGGGTACTGTTCCATTGATGAACTAGTTCAAGTTTCTGAGTTTCTTTCAAAAGAATTTCCAATACTTTGTTATTTCTAGGTTCCAGCATGGATTGAATTGCTTGCATTGCTGTTGATCTGCTACTGCTATTTCCTCCTAACCTCAGGTTGTTCCCTTGTTATTTTTTTTTTGCTGTATTCAGGTATCTTCTAGACCTCTAGATGTGTAAGTGTCACGACCCAAACCCTGCTCTGGTCGTGATGGCGCCTCTCGTGAAGATAAGGCCAGTCAACCATTCTTAAACAGCCTTTTCCACAATAACTAAACATAAATAAGCAGTCTAAATATGATTTATTATTAATAGTTAGCGGAAGCAAAAACCCAAACACAGCCCAAATCGGGGTGTCACAAGTTACGAGTATCTAAAGAAGACTGAACACGACCATCGGGCCAATAATAATATACAAAGTAAAATTCTGCAATCAAAGGACAAGGACCGGTGCCGCGAACGCCGGCGGTCACCTTGCTCAGCTACAATAGTATACCTTCTATCAGCTAATAACCTGCTACCGGGTGAACAATGCATGCAATTGCACGCGAGGTGCAGGGAGTAAAGTGAGTACTCCAACTCAGTGAGTAATAAAAGTAAATAATAGCTGAAATCAAGAAATTACATAAGGCACTCCATCATGCTATATAGAACAGTACAACCCTTTTTGAGAAGAACAAGAAAACCGTGAGATCCTTTAAAAAAAATATCTGGGCTCAGTTAAAACCTCTTTAGAAAATATTCCTTTTCAATAGTTTAAGCAAATGAACGCGACACAAATAGTGCAGTCAGCACGTAAGTCAGCCCCTCGGGCACAACACTCCATCAACAAATAACACCGGGGTATCCGGTAAACAGTGCAAGAAGTAGCATGGATGGCAATGAAATGAGTGTGTTGTATGTCATGACAACCAGTACAAATAGGGACAAATGCATGAGTGCAATGCAATGCATATGATGGTACATTCCAGTACCCACTGCGGAGCGCAGCCCGAGCCACCCATATTCATTTATCATCGACGACGCTCACTGGGGGTGTGTACAGACTCCGGAGGGGCTCCTACAGCCCAAGCGCAATATCAAGCCATCTCGTGGCATAAATCAAATCCTGGTCAATCATTGTTACCTTACCCATTTACATCATATAGTGCCATTGTCACCATTGTTTCAAGTTCCTGCTGCGGCGCGCAGCCCGAGCCACCCATAATGTTTCAAGTCACATCACACAGTGCTATTGTTACCACTGTTTTAAGTCACTGCTGCGGCACGCAGCCTGAGCCACCCATAATCGGTCCAGAAATCAACATAAGCCCTTTGGGCATTTTGTAAAACAGTAGTTCTCAGCCCGAAATATCATTTGAGGTTTCAAAACTTTGAAGTGTGGCTGAGTTTGCAAAATAGTATTTAAAACTTTCGACTGAAACCAAATGATATACAAGATATGCTAAAACAATAATATCAATCCCCGAAGGATTCACATAGTTGGCACGAAGCCCAAACATGGCAATCAACCCAAATTATGATGATAACAAGTAATTTCAGTCAAATACGCGGTAAGATCAACAACCGAGACGGACCAAGTCACAATCCCCAACGGTGCTCTACCCCACGCTCATATCCGGCGTGCAAGTCACCTTAATACAGCACTATAATGTGCAAATCCGGGGTTTCAAACCCTTAGGATATCATTTACAAGTATTACTCACCTCGAACCGGTGAAATCTATAGCTCGTGACGCCTTTGCCTCGCAAATCGACCTCCTCGCACGTCGAATCTGCTCAAAACCATAACGAATACATTACAATAGGCTAAGGGGACATAACCCAATTGGAAAAGACTCGAAAAACATCAAAATTCACGAAATTTGCAAAATCCAAGCCCCGGGCCCACGTCTCGAAAAATTATAAAATTAACATCACCGGCTTCCTTATCTCGCCACGAGTCTAACCATGTAAAAATCATTCAATTCCCATATCATTTCGACCATCAAATCCTTGATTCTATCCAAGAGGGTTTTCTATCCTTTTCCAACAAAATTCTCTGATTAAACGCTAAAACTCGTAATAGATTCAAGTTATACAACCAAAATTTAGTTAAAAACACTTACCCTGTTGTTCTCTATGAAAATCGGACCAAAAATCGCCTTAATCGAGCTCCAAATCGTCAAAAATGGGAAATGGGAACGAAGTCCCATTTCCAGAACTTAACCTTTCTGCCCAGGCCTATTTCCGCTTTTCCGGTCCAGGGACCGCTTCTGCGGTCCTGCTTTTGCGGAAAATAACCCGCTTCTACGGTCTCTTAATTTGCCCTATCAACCGCTTCTGCGGTCCACCTATCGCAGAAGCGATTTCACCTCTGCGGAATAAAATCCGCTTCTGCAGTTCCTGGCCAAAAGTCCACTTTCCGCTTCGGTGTCTGCCAAGCCACATTCGCGGCTCCGCTTCTGCGACTCCTCATACACTTCTACGGAACCGCTTCTGCGGTCCATTTCCGCAGAAGCGAAAATATCAGATACCGAATCCTTCAGCAGTCCTTAAACTCCAAATTTCATCTCGTTAGCCATCCGAAATCACCCCGAGGACCCCGGGACCTCAATCAAAAGCACCAACATAGCCCATAATATCATTAAAACTTGTTCCAATCATCAAAACACATCAAACAACGCTAAAACCATCAATTTACATCGGATTCAAGCCTAAGTTTCTTCAAAACTTCCGAAATGCTCATTCGATCAAAAACCCAACCAAACGATGTCCGAATGACCTGAAAATTTGCACACATATCCAAAATCATCCAAGGAAGCTACAACAACTTCGAAATTCCATTCCGACCCTCTGATCAAAATCTCACCTATCAATAGGAATTCGCCAAAATTCTAACTTCGCCAATTCATGCCTAATTCTACACCGGACCTCCAAAATCAATTCCGATCGCACTCCTAAGTCAAAAATCATCCCCTGAAGCTAACCGAATCACCGAAAATCACATCCGAGCCATCTAACTCAATAGTCAACATTCGATTGACTTTTCCAACTTAAGCTTTCCTTAAGGAGATTAAGTGCCTCATTTTTTATCAAAACCAATCCCAATCAATTCTCACACACCACATACCGATAATGAAATATTAAGAAGCAATAAACGGGAAAAATGGAACAGTAACACATGAGACGACGGGCCGGGTCGTCACATCCTCCCCAACTTAAACAAACGCTCGTCCTCGAGCGTACCCAGAGTTGTCCTAGAAGCCAACCAATAGCTAAATGACCTTACCAAGCATATACCCGGGGTGATCCCTCGTCACCTTATCTTACATAGGTCTGATAATACAACCCCGCTGAAATTTCACAGTCCATCTAGGCCATAAACTGCAGAACCACATTGCACTTTCCGAAATCATACTCAAAATTAGAACCTCACGTCAATATTCAGAATAAACTCGAACTAGCTATAATAAACCATGCCTGCAACCTCAGGTGAAATCATGCAATATACCACACAATCCAACACTCGAAACGATGGTCATTATTCACAACAGTTGCCCCGAATACTCAATTACCGATAGGAACCTCTTATTAGCTAAAGTCTTATTCCATCACTTTCATATACTGCCAACGATAAATAAAACACGCGATAAACCATAACCATTCCTCAGGTCACCCATCCATATCGCCACTTCCCTGTTGACTAATGCCACAATAGATTTCCGGGCCAAACCTCGATATAAACCCTCTAATCAGCTGAAATCACATCTGTTTGCATTCACTAATGACTCCAACGATCACCTCGAATTCAACACACCACTCTGGTGATATGACACCTCATCACAGGCCTAAGCCACAACTTGCATAATCCACACACCAATGGTGGGCGGTCTGAACATACTCAAATCATGACAAATAGCTCAAACAAAAGAGTTGTAACTCAAACTCCTCGATACCATCACAACCCAAGGTTGGGACCCCGTCCCACATCATAGAAGTAGAATACCTGAATCTACCCCGATGGGTCTAACCTCCACGTAGCCTCGCTACAATGCGCGATCTTAACCAAACACTGTTACACATGAAGCACCTCAAGTCGCTATACTCGAAATTGACAACCACGTACGATTGATATCTGGAACCCAAATAAATAATTATACCCATGGCAAAGCAAGTAATATACACCACATGATCCTGAAAGGACACAACCGATGCGCCATTCGCCGAGAAACACCCAATACGGACTTTCCTCAGAAACCAGGAAGCAAGACATACCAAGTAACATATGGAAAACTATTCTCAACATCACACTGTTGCGGCGTGCAACCCGACCCAGATAACATACCCGTGGCGGCGTGCCACCCGATCCACACAAATATCTTACATAGGGAGATGCACATCGAGCCAAATTTGCTCATTATAACAAAATACCGAGCATCGGTCGCAAGCATACTGAGTGCATAATGATATCTACTTATAGCGTTGTAAGCTACAAAACTCAAACACTACTGAGGTCCTTCCCCCTCAACTTCCACTACGAATCCCGATAGCACCGCACTATATGTGCCCACAGTCTGAAAATCATAACGCCTCACAGCACCAAAAAAGCAACTCATAGATCTCCCCAGATCACTAACAAGCTCAATAACGATAGATTCGACCTATCCCTCAATAATACATATCAGGGCCAACCAAGCTATCTCAATCTGAATACGTAGCCACATCGGCCTGCCAACGAACTCAATACCAAGAAGCCTGAAGCTGCTCCTTCCACTTTTTATAACTCTTTCCGGAGCCGTACGATACGGTGCCTGGCGCCAAATAAATGCTGAAATCCATAATCTCGCCCAACGACATGCCCAGCCATAAGGAACGCGTCCGAAACAAATCCCTCAATATCGGAACTGAATCAATGGTAGAAACCTCTATACTGACATCCGTCACAAAGGCCTTATACGGTGCATACCTTCACTGCTGCAGCGCGCAGCCCGAGCCACCCATAATCAGTCCAGAAATCATCATAAGCCCCTTGGGCATTTTGTAAAACAGTAGTTCTCAGCCTGAAATATCATTTAAAATATCATTTGAGGTTTCAAAACTTAGAAGTATGGCTGAGTTTGCAAAATAGTATTTAAAACCTTGGACTGAAACCAAATGATATGCAAGATATGCTAAAACAATAATATCAATCCCCGAATGATTCACATAGTTGGCACGAAGCCCAAACATGGCAATCAACCCAAATTATGATGATAACAAGTAGTTTCAGTCAAATACGCGGAAAAATCAACAACTGGGACGGACCAAGTCATAATCCCCAATGGTGCTCTACCCCACGCTCATATCCGGCGTGCAAGGCACCTCAATACAGCACTATAATATGAAATCCGAGGTTTCAAACCCTCAGGATATCATTTACAAGTATTACTCACCTCGAACCGGTGAAATTTATAGCTCGCAATGCCTTTTCCTTGCAAATCGACCTCCTCGCGTGTCGAATCTGCTCAAAACCATAACGAATACATTACAATAGGCTAAGGGGACATAACCCAATCGAAAAGACTTGAAAAACATCAAAATTTGCAAAACCCGAGCCTCAGGCGCACGTCTCAAAAAATTATAAAATTAACATCACCGGCTTCCTTATCTCGCCACGAGTCTAACCATGTAAAAATCATTCAATTCCCATATCATTTCGACCCTCAAATCCTTGATTCTATCCAAGAGGGTTTTCTATCCTTTTCCAACAAAATTCTCTGATTAAATGCTAAAACGCGTAATAGATTCAAGTTATACAACCAAAATTTAGTTAAGAACACTTACCCCGTTGTTCTCTATGAAAATCGGACCAAAAATCACCTTAACCGAGCTCTAAATCGTCAAAAATGGGAAATAGGAACAAAGTCCCATTTCCAGAACTTAACTTTTCTGACCAGGCCTATTTCCGCTTTTGCGGTCCAGGGACCGCTTCTGCGGTCCCACTTTTGTGGAAAATAACCTGCTTCGGCGGTCTCTTAATTTGCCCGACCAACCACTTCTGCAGTCTACCTATCGCAGAAGCGATTTCGCCTCTGCGGAATAAAATCCGCTTCTGCTGTTCCGGGCCAAACGTCCACTTTCCGCTTCTGTGTCTGCCAAGCCACATTCGCGGCTCCGCTTCTGCGACTCTTCATATGCTTCTGCGGTCCATTTTCGCAGAAGCAAAAATATCAGATACCAGATCCTTCAGCAGTCCTTAAACTCTGAATTTCATCCCGTTAGCCATCCAAAATCACCCCGAGGCCCCCAGGACCTCAACCAAAAGCACCAACATAGCTCATAATATCATTCAAACTTGCTCCAATCATCAAAATACATCAAACAATTCTAAATTCATCAATTCACATCGAATTCAAGCCTAAGTTTCTTCAAAACTTCAGAAATGCGCATTCAATCAAAAACCCAACCAAACGATGTCTGAATGACCTGAAAATTCGCACACATATCCAAAATCACCCAACATAGCTACAACAACTCTTGGAATTCCATTCTGACCCTCGGATCAAAATCTCAGCTATCAATCGAAATTCGCCAAAATTCTAACTTCGCCAATTCAAGCCTAATTCTACACTGGACCTCCAAAATCAATTCCGATCGTACTCCTAAGTCAATAATCATCCCTCAAAGCTAACCAAATCATCGAAAATCACATCCGAGCCCTCTAGCTCAATAGTCAACATACGGTTGACTTTTCCAACTTAAGCTTTCCTTAAGGAGATTAAGTGCCTCAATTCTTATCAAAACCAATCCCAATCAACTCTCACACACCACATACTGATAATAAAATATTAAGAAGCAATAAATAGGAAAAACGAAATAGTAACACATGAGATGACGGGACGGGTCGTCACAGTAAGAATTGGAAATATGAAGTTATATGATCCAGTTGAAAGTTTCATGACATGTTGCTTATCAAATGTTCTCTTATGTTATTAAAATCCCTTAAGTCTGTAGTAGTTTAGATTTTATTCATGTGTTAGCTCGCTTATTTATGTTATTATCTTAAGGTTGTGTTTATATGTTGGGAGGGGTGTTTAAATTCAGTATGTTGGCTTGTAAAAGTGATTGAAATTTATTGAGTGTGTGGACTATTGGAAATGCTGTAGCATGAGGCCAGTTTGTATTGAACATATTCTGTCCAGATCTGTTTAAAATAGTGAATGTCAGCAAAATCAGCATTTAGTAAATGCATGTTGGGAGTCTGGGTCACATTTTAAGGGGTGGGAAGGGTTTGTATTTTTAAGTTGTTTTTTTGAAATCTGTTCGGGAGTTCAGTCTGCTCACATTAAGGTTTATCATAAGATATGTTTTAATTAAAATGTTCTTTAGAAAGGGGTTGCAAGGTTACTGATGTGGAGTACATGAAACCTGAATTCAGTATGTTTATAAAAAATGTCTAGTCTGTATACGATTCTTGGGTTGTAATTTGGTAGAATGAATCGTGTATGCTGGTATGGTTTGCGAAATGGTTTACTGTTCAAGTTTCATATTGTATCATTAGTAGCTTTAATGTGTCATTGTTGAATTGTGTATGAAGCTATTTTGTGTAATTGATGATCCTTTATGGCCTCAGTAGGGCTTTTGATTCTCATACATACCTGCCAAGGTTTTGGAGGAATTAAATCAGGCCCATATGGGGTCGTTTGAATGTTGATGAATTTCCTTTTGGGATCCACTTTGAGCCTAGCCTCTATAAGCAACCGTAAATGTTTGCTGAATTCCTTGTAGCCCTGGGCCCAGATTCAAGTGGCACGTGGTGCTTTGGCTTTGACTTTGGGTTTTTCCCCCTTGAGCCCAAATCCCCTTTAAAAGTTTATTTATTGTTTCTAGATTTACTGTGAGTCTAAAACCCTTCCCTTTTTCAGCGTTGGGATAGAGTAGTATTTTACAATGGTCATTTGTAGTAACATAGATAGAATTTAATTTAGACAAAAATTCATACCCTTTGTAGACCTCTTTAATGAAACTCGACACTTTTACTTAGACTCAGGTGTGCCATAAATAAAATTGGATAATCCATGGCCTTCGAGTAATTAGTTTTAGCCCTTTAGAATTCGAGGTGTGCCATTAGCGAATTTTTCATGTCATCGCAAACTTGAAAGTGCGTAGTTGCTTTAGGTGCGTAATTTTAAATTAACTTTCTTAAACTTGGGTGTGCATTTCATATGACCCAAATCCAAATCTCAACAACGTTGGATAAAATATGCCGCGGACCATGGATGCATTTCATGTGGCGTGGTTCAAAGACATGTTTTATATAGCATTGAATCTTCTTAAAAATGATTAAAAGCGGTTAATAAATTTAAATCTACCATAGGCTAAAACTTGTGTTAAAATCAGATAAATAGGCCAAATATAATAGTTGAGCGACCGTGCTAGAACCACGGAACCCGAGAATGCCTAACACCTTTTCCCGGGTTAACATATTCCTTACCCGGATTTCTGTGTTGGCGGACCGTAAACGGAGTCATTCTTTCCTCGATTTGAGATTTGAACCGGTGATTTGAGACATCATAAATTATCCCAAGTGGAGACTCTGAATCTAATAAATAATCCTGATTCGATTGTTACTTTAATTGGAAAAAACTCCATTACACCCTTGCGGGTGTAGGAAAAAGGAGGTGTGACAGTGACAAGTGCAAATTATTGGCCACTAGAACCATTTAAATATCCTTCAGCTGGTTTGGGTAGCGGTGGTAATTCAGCTCCTGGTGGAAGTTCATCTGATGTGCCCAATTATCAAGGATTTCCGTAGTATTTTTTCCCAGTAATTAGTTGTAATGAGTGTATGTACATGTTCATCTTGCAGAATGTATGGAATAAAATTATGTTTCCATTTGTGTTAAGTCTTATTGATATTTAGCATTAATACTTCAGTACACCCATTTAACATACTCCCCAAATTCTTGTGGAATTGTTTGGAAGGCTGCAGACAATGCTTGTGGCATAACAAGACCATGCCAGTGACATAGTACTTCGTAATCACACCGTTTTGAGTAAAAGAAAACCCATTGTAGTTTTTCACCCCAAATTTGCATACCTTCAGGTTTTGTAGAATGCGATTCGCCCTCAATAATGTGCCCTGCAACTTTGAGATCAGTGTGTATATTGATAGGCTGATTTTCCAAGGTACGCAGAACACCATACCACTTGTCATCACTCAAATCAGTGTAGCAACCTAGCATATTTTTTTAAGGTAGGGATCGATATTGTTAAGACGTGATCCATGGGGATCTATTGAACTACCTTTACTCTTTTGCCTTTTCTTGAAGCACTTGTTAAATGTTAGTGGCATTTTTTAATGGATGTTGTAATTTTTGTTCAAAAGGTCTTTGAAATACATATGACTTGGTTCAGTTTAAGAAGCTTTCTTATACCCTAAAGAACCATTATCACGCGAAGCATAGCGCGGTAAAATATCACGTTATGTGTATTATCTTGTCGACCTGAAAAAATTATCGTGCGAAGAAGAGTTGTCTTCTGCAAAAGCTGTATTATACCCTAAAGTATCATTAGCACGTGAAGCATAGCGTGGTGAAATACCACGTTATATGTATTGCCTTGTCGACATGAAAAAGCTGCCGTTTTGGAAAAGCTGTATTGTACCCTAAAGTATCATTGTCACGCGAAGCATAGCACAGTGAAATACCACGTTATGTGTTTTTTTATTTCCTGTAAAAGCCTAGCGCATTTGGTTATTATGTGCATCAAGTAGAAAAGCTTTCCATTAATTTTACATTTGTCTTGCATTAAGAAATGCATGGATGGAATTACGTACTTATTTGTTATTTTGGCAAACTTGCGATTTTGAAGCCATGTTGGTTAACTGGTAATGTGGGGCGCATACGCAGGATATGTCAACAACCTGTAAGTTATTAAAAATATTTGTTAATTTTTTTATATAACATATTAATTAATAGTGTTGTGTTATAATCCCCATTTGTAGGATGGAAATCAATGTAGGTTTGAAGAATGGTATGATGAATCCATTTATCATGAATACTACAAACATTGTAGTGAATACGAAATCCAGATCTTTCAGATGCAACGACAACTTGCGGCAGTGGAAGAGAAACTAAAAGAGGCAGAAGAAGAAAAAAATAGGTTGGAAGAGAAATTTAAGTGGTTGAAGCAGAGAATAATGGGCGATAGTGACTAAACAAACACATGTATGTGTTGAGTGTAATATTTTATCTTTATGTTTTTCATGTCATGTATTTTTATTAGTTGTACCGAATTTAAATTATGTTAAGATGCTATATTTATTTTTGTGTTGTAGTATTATAATAACAAAGAACCCGAGAAATAAAAACATAAAGTGCATATAATATAAACCATAAATAATGTTTCTATTATTTACTGAATGTCATATGTACGTAAAATAAAAATAAAAAATCAATATGTCCCACAGCCTTTATGCTTTAAAGCAGCCGCTAGCCTAAAGCGCATCCCAGCCTGCCCGGCTATACTATCAGGATCATCCTTATCATGTTGCCTTTTTATCGGAGGATGCGCTGCAGTATGATCGTCAGTAAGGCTGGCAAGCTCAGTAGAAGTATCCTACAGAATAATAAGATATTTAAATATATATTAGTATTATACGTGTTAGCTAAAAAAATCAAAATATCTTACCATGGTCTTAGATGGCTCCTAAATATAATCATCCATCTCAGGCATATCAGTGTCGCACAAAATGGCCTCCGTGACGGGTGAGGATGATTAAAAAAATAGGCTTTAGATATTTATGACTAATCAATGAGATAAAAAAATATAAATAATAGTAACACAAACTAACCAAATCCCGTGAAAGATACTCAGCATCCCTCGGTGATGAGCCATAACTTAGTCGGCGCCCACTATCCCACATCTCATATCGAACGATCATCAGCAACTGTCGATGCCTCTAGAGGTTCGGGAAAATACTCATCCTAATCATGTGAGGTAATGGTCGTGCCCAATCAACAATGGAGCTAACATGATCGCATGTGAAATCCATAGAGTAAGCCCTAGGCTAAATGAGGGTACTCACTAGGAGCTTGGTCTGGCTTAGGGTGGTCACCCAGCTGATCAACTCCAACATCCTCAATAAATGCCTCAACGCCCCCTTACTGAGGACCACCTCCTCACCGACGACCACGACCTCATGGAACACCCCTACCTCTCTGGCACGCTTGCCACATTGACTATGTTCAGGTTGCACTGCTGGCCCACAATGGTACTGCTCTGGCGCCACATAATTAGCCTTGTATCCTAAGTGCTTATCATCTCAGGCTTGCTGTAATGTCCGGGCAGCTAGATCTGTAACCCGTCGGTCATACTCGTGCAAAGCGGCCGCTCCTTCATCGGTATGTTGCAGCAACTGCAGTCCCAACTCGTAGAACAGATGTAGGCCAATAGCCTTCACAACATGTAAAATATTAATTACGAAACGTTAGGTTAACATTATAACTAAGTATACCAAATAACTTACCAGCGTCTCATGCCTCCCGGCATATGGAACGAAGCAATCACTAGCGCGATGAACGGGATTCCCGGCAAAGAGTTAGGTAATGCTGCGGTACCAGCCCATATACTCATGCTCACCATCCATACGCTCGGGTGGGGGGTGGCGGAATCAGGTCATATCGCTGGTCCCAAATCTTGATCTGCAACTCTAGCCATGCCTCATATGACAGATCAACCCTCGAGCGATCATCCCGCTGGTAATGTTTCCTAATCCAATCGGGCGGTAGAGGTACAAGCTGCAGTCGACCAAACTTGCTAAGGAATCTCTCGGTGGTATGATGCTTAACAATATCAAGACACATCAACAGGATGAAAGAGCTCCATAAATCGACTGGTCCAGCAATAATCAAGTAAACCGGCTATTAGTTCGTCGCTGTATGGCCTCCAAATGAACTGTTACGTAAAAATAAGAACCATGAGTATACACAACACATATAAATCTAGGCCAAGTAAACTTAAGTATACATTATACGCAACACATATAATGCCAGACAAGGGGATCTCCTTATATACTGTTCCGTAGTCCCAAAGTAAATATGCAGGACAGGGGGATCTCCTTGAATACTGTTTCATAGTTCCAAATTGAATATGCAAAGGGATCTCCCAGAATACCATACAATAGTCCCAAAGTAAATATACATCTCAAACAATGGAAATAACAGTTACATCAAGAAAGCCTACAGTTTAGACTAAGCTCAAATCAAGGGAAAACAGGGGATTCGCTAAACATGCTGCACAGAGTTTAGATAAACAATGAAGGCAAGTAGACATGCTATTCTAAGCTAACAAGATATAACACATGCAGATATAACTCAAATAAGAAGGAAACAGATTATTACTTAGCAGAAACCAGGTTTTACAATAATTAGCCCGTGTACGTACTAGTTAACTCATGTACATGCCACTCACATATCAAAAACAGTACCAAATCCAATAAGGAGTTCCCCCAGACAAGTTTAGGCAAGAAACGTACCTCGAACCAAGCTCAATCAATCAGTCACAATACCTTTCCCATGAATATCCGGCTCTGAATGGCCCAAATCTAGCCAAAATCAGTTACATGTCAGAAATACAACTATAATAGACTAATCTAATTAATGAAATCAAGGCTTAAACAAGAAATTCAAAAATCACCCTAAAAAGCCTCGCCGGGACTACGTCTCGGAGTCGGGTAAAAGTCACTAAATATGAACACGCATTCACTCACAAGTTCACTCGTACCAAAATTATCCAAATCCGATGTCGAAATCCCAATCAAAATCAAAAAACTTAGTTGAAGAACTTCTTCTCAATTTCCCCCAATTTTCAACCCAAATCCAAAATAAATGATTAAATTAGTGATAGATTAGTGGGATATAACCAAAATCAAGTGTAGAATCATTACCCAATCGATGTCTCTGAAAATCCCCCAAAATCTCATCCAAATGCGAACTCCCAAACTCAAGTTTTGATAAAAATGGCCAAACCCCCGTTTTTGAATCTTTATATTTGCCCACTTAATTCCTTCTTCACGAATGCGGTCAAATCCTAGCATTCGTGTTGAACTAAAAAATATTGACCAGAAATTCCTCTTTCGCGAACGCGAGTGACCTCTCGCGAATGCGTACTTTTCACTAGCTGACCCTACGCGACCGCTGAACCCTCTTTCCGAATGTGTAGGCTTAAATTCCTGAAGCTCCATCTGCACGTTCCTCTCTGTGAACGCGAGGACCCTATCGGAAATGCGTAGCCTCAAGGTTCTATATATTCGCGAACGCAGGAACCACATCGCGAATGCGAAGAGTAACTCAGATGGCCTTCCCAAATGCCTTACGCGAACGTGAGGACTCCCTCATGAACGCGATGAAGAACATGTCTTCAACAAAACACCAAAAAATCTACTATCTTCCAAAGTCCAAAAGTGATCCGTTAAGCATCCAAAACTAACCAGCGGCCCTCGGTACCTCAACCAAATATATAAACCAATCCTAAAACACCATACGAACTTAGTTGAGCCGTCAAATCATTTAAAATAACACTAAAATCACGAATCACCCCCCCCC
>MU787082.1:0-12770 GCA_026770625.1 Nicotiana glauca
TGTATATCATACATGAATAATCACTATAGAGTAGTTAGAGATGGTAGATATACCTCTTGCAGTAAGAATCTTGAGCATCCAATTTGTAGTGTTCTTGAATCAATTTAGGAATTTGAATGAAATCTAAGGATTTTCAAGGTTAATCCTTGTTAATATAAGTGTTTAGGAGTAGTAATCAACTCAAAATACTCCAAAAACCTTACCTTGGATCATAGGAATGAAGTTTGGGACGAAATCCCCTTGAGAGAGCAAGTCTTAACCCCAAAAATGACTTGGGAACTCTCTAGACCGGTCTTGGGGTATTAAAACCTTCCAGGCGCGCGAACTTTCACCCAGACGCGCGAACTTTTGCATATTTCGCGCGTTTTTCTGAGTATTCTGCCTCAGACGCGCGAAAAACGCGCGAAGTTTCAAAGTTCGCGCGAAGTTCACGCGAGTGACACCTGCCCAGTAAAATGGTCATAACTTTCTGTATTCACCTCCAAATGACGAACGGTTTATTGCGTTAGAAACTAGACTCAAAGGGATTTAATTTGATATGTTTTGCATCACACAATTCCTTATATAACTGGAGATATGATCGTTCAAAGTAAGGTATTGTGCGCACTTATTCACAGATTTCGTCTAATATGCAATTTTCCAACTTGGCTTAGACTTAGGCCTCTCCTTAGACCCCAAATCACTTATAATAAGACTTATACACTTATTACCATATCCAATTGATATCCGTAATATCATAAATCCTTATTTGCACACGAAATAAAATAATTTAGCCTGCCTTGGCACGACGAAATCTTAAATTACTCGAAAAAAATTTCCGGGGCCTTATACCTGTATTCTAAATGGTCAAGTATCAGGATCTGGTTTTGGATGTTGGGCTTAGTGCTGTCCCATTTCGAGTGCGTGTAGTCTCTCCTCTATATTCAGTAGTTATCTCATGTCCTTACTTTATTTTGATGCTTAATAATGTTTTTTCTTCTTCATTGAATTAGTAGTTAGAAATTAGTCTAATTGAGTAGATAGTGCTTTAATTAAAAGTGAGTAGTAGGATGGGTCAATTTGAGTTCACACAAAATAGGCCAAATAATACTTTTATGTAGGCCCCAAGATCTTTAAGAAAAATAAAATGGCCCGTTAATATTTAATTAACATCATAGTATGTTTTAGGCACTCCCCAGTTAAAATACGATTGTGGTTGCGTATACGTTCACGTAACATGACCATAGTCCTAAAATTAATTCGATCGCGCAACTTCACTCAATCTTTGCTTAATAATAAAATAGGTTACAAGCTTTTAATTATTTTTTTAGTTCACATAAGGTCATTAAAATCACATAGGGCCATCTTGGTAATTACATAAATTAGATATGAATTGACAAAATTCGTAGCATATCCTGTAGGGCCGTTTAAAAATACTAGTGTGATTGCATATACGTCCGCGTAATATAATTACACTTCTAAAAACAAAATTGGAGTATGCGTTGGCGCAACTTTGGCCCAAACTTTCCTAATAATAATTAAGTATTATTAATTGTGAATGTATTCGCGTGACATGATTTTTGATGCACCAAACAGGCGGTTATACGTACGCGTAACCCGTCTCAAGATAATTTTCTGATTAAAAGCAGTGAAAGAAACAAATGCACATAGGTTTAAAATCAGTAATTAAATAATTTAATGAGCCAAGTAGGATCAAAGCGATCGTGCTCGAACCACGGAACTCGGGAGTGCCTAACACCTTCTCCCGGTTTAACAGAATTCCTTACCCGGATTTTTGGTTCGCAGACTGTAATAACAGAGTCATCCTTTTCCTCGATTCGGGATTCGCACCGGTGACTTGGGACAAGTGGCGACTCTGATTTTAATAAAAATGGATCCCGTTTTGATTGTCACTTCAAGTTGAAAATAACTCCCTTTACTATACCCTTCCGGGGGTGTAAAAAAAGGAGGTGTGACAATTACTTGTCCCTATCTGCTCAAAGTATATCGATTTATCAAAGTGCTTATTACTGCTGTGATCCTTTACCTTGTGATCCCTTTAGCATGCCCTCCCCCCAATATTCCTTGTCTTGTTTCTTTTATTACTGTTTTTGGCATATATATGTTGTTATACTGCACAAGTTTATTTGTAGGTGTCTTATCTTAGCCTCGTCATTACTTTGCCGAGGTTAGATTCGACACTTACCAGTACATGGGATCGGTGGTACTGATACTGCACTCTACACTTCCTATGCAGATTATGGTACTGACCCGAGCTGATCGTGAGGTTAGTTGTTGGATCTATCCTATAGGAGACCCAAGGTAGATCTGATGGCGTCCGCAGACCCTGGAGTCCCCTTGTAGATATTTCATTTTACTGTTTCTTTCATTTAAAAAATAGTTGTATTTCTTTCAGACATTTACTTGTAGCGAAATCTTAGAAGTTCGTGGATTGTGACTCCAGATCCGGGTAGTAGAATATATATATATGTATATATATATATTGAGACTGTTATGAATTTTTGCTTTCATTTTAACTCATTATACCTTAATTATTGTTAATTATTGAAATGTATAAGAATTGACTTAATAACTCTCTGACGTTGACCTGCCTAGCAAGTGAAATGTTAGGCGCCATCATAATCCCGAGGATGAGAATTCCAGGTCGTGAGATACATATTATTGATTTATATAAGTTTGTAAATATAGATATCGACTTGATGTTTGAGCATTTTAAACAAATTAAAATGATGTAGTATTATTTTGGAGCTTGAACTTGAGGTAAGTTGATTAAAACTTACTTTTCATGAAGAATTTTCTTAAATGTATATTTTGAGTTAGAAGGTGAGATTATTTAAAAATATACTTTCGTGCTTGTGCGGACAAGGAGGTAAGGGTATCACCATGTGTTTTGAATTACGTTGCACATGGAGTATCATGTTGTTTTTATAAAAATGTTGTTTTCCAAAAACTTCTTGGCAGGTTAAACTTGAGGCAAACGTATAGATAAAGGAATAAAATATTTGAATTTTATCGTTTATGATTTTACAAAATGAGAAGTGTAACATTTTCAAAATTTTTAAGTATTGGAATAGCACTGGTTAGATAGGTAAGAGAAAGAATTCCATTTGATTTTGTTCAAATGGTTTAAATTGACTACAAACGTCTTAATTTGATAAAATCTATATTATATTAAAAGGAGAGTAGTTTGCAATGTGGTTAAGCAAAGTGGCAAGCTAAAATAAAGCCACTTGGCAATTTTAAGACAACATAAAATATTTGGATTATAAATGGAAAAATATTTAATGAAAGTAGTAGTCCAAGATTTTCCATAGGTATCTTTAATTAAATTTGTGTATAATTCAGTTATGGTAGGTATTCTTTTTTGAGTAAGAATCAATTAAAATTTCGTTGAAAATCTTATACACTAATTTTAAGTTGAAATAATAATTCTTTATTTTGTACAAGTTTTGTATCTAACCTTATTTGTGAACAATATACATTATTATAGGTATCTTTAATTAAATTTTGTGTATAACTCAGTTGTGGTATGTATTCTTTTTAAAGAAAAAAAATATTTAAATAGACATTTTGTATCTGTGATGACCCAAAAGTGTCATCACTATTTTCTTATCCATTCCGAGCTTCTGAGGCCTTGAAAACCCTATTTATAGTTGCCTCAATTTGCGTGCACAGTCCGTATGCGTACCTTAAAGCTCAAATATGAAATTCTGTGAAAATTTGCTAAGTTTTGATATTAAAATGAATAAATTTGACTTTGGTCAACATTTTAGGTAAACGGACCCGGAATCGTGATTTGACGGTCCCGGAAGATCCGTAGAAAAATATGGGACTTGGGCGTATGCCCGGAATCGAATTCCAAGGTCCCAGGCCCGAGAAATAAATTTTTGAGTAAAATTATTTTCTGAAAATATTAAGGAAAATGAAAATAAAATTTGATTAAAAAAGATGGTATCGGGCCCGTATTTTGGTTCCGGCACCCGGTACAGGTCATATATATGGTTTAAGCGCTTCCTGTAAAGTTTGGTTGAAAACGGACATCGTTGGCGTGTTTCGGACTTAAAACGAAAGATTTGAAGCTTTATGAAATTTTGAAGAAATCATGGATTTTAAGGCTTAATTCATTATTTATGAAGTTATTTTGGTGATTTGATCGCACGGTTAAGTTCGTAGGATGTTTTTGAGTCAGTGTGCATTTTTGGTTTGGAGCCCCGAGGGTTCGGGTGAGTTTTGGATAGGTGTCGGTGTGGTTTTGGACTTAGGAAATCCGCAGGTTTTGGCTTCAGCTGTTGCAGGCCTATTTCTTCATCGCGTTCGCAATGCCTTTTTCGCGTTCGCGAAGCCTTGAGTTTTCCTTCATCGCGTTCGCATCAGTGATCACGCGAATGCGTAAGGTTATTTGACCCTGGCCTCATTTTCTTCTTCGCGTTCGCGAATAGTACACCGCGTTCACGAAGCCCCCGCCTTTTCTCCTTCGCATTCGCGTACCCCTAGTCACGATCGCGTAGTCTTGCAGCCCCCTTCATCATGTTCACGTAAGGCCAAACGCGTTCGTATAGGCCAAATTTTGGAGACCCAGCATTTTACTCTTCGCGTTCGCATCCCTCCCCCGCGAACGCGATGCCTTGTCAGTCCCTACACTTCGCGAACGCGACCCCCATGTCGCGAACGCGAAGGGAAATTTCACCCAGTGATTTTAAAGACCCAAAACAGAATGCAAACGAGATTTTTACCCCATTTCACAAACCCTCTCCTCTTCAGAACTTCTAGGCGATTTTTGGAGCTCTTCTTCACAAAAGTTTCTTGAGTAAGTATTTCTTAACTCGTTTTCTTCATTTTCCATCAACACTTATTAAATTCCTAGGCCTAAACATGTGAAAATAGGTAGAAAATTAGAGAATTGGGTAGGGTTAGGGTATTCAAATATTTTGTAAATTAGACCTCATTTTGGGTTCGAACTTGGAAGCAAATTATATATTCGGACCTGTGGGTGAATGGGTGAATTTATCTTGGTTCGAACCTCGTGTTTTGACCAAGCGGGCCCGAGGTTGATTTTTATAATTTTGGGCAGAATGTTTAGGAAAATATATTCGGGAATTTGGATTGGATTTTTTAGTATTATTGATGATATTAAATCAATTGTGTATAGATATGATTGGATCAGAACCAAATTTGAAAGGAAAAACGGTGCTTGAGGATTGAGTTGGCTATAGAACACCGGGTTGCACACCGCGACATAATTCAATGATAAATAATATTTGAGGAGCGGGTTGCACGCCGCAGTGAGTGTTGATATATATTCGGATCGGGTTGCACGCCGCAATAGTTGATGATACAAGTATGTTTAATTTGGATATTGTGTTTCATGTGGATAAAGGTTCCTTGTTTGCTGAAAAATTTTAAACTGTCTTAGACTGTTACTCTGGAATTATTATTAGTACTGGTATTACTTCTGCGATATTTTTTTTCCTTCCCATTTTTACTTGTCTATTTCTGTTTATTACCCGGTGTACATTATATAATTGCACAGGTTTATGTGAGTGTCTGGTTCTAGCCTCGTCACATGGGGTCGGTTGTGCTGATACTACACTCTGTGCTCTTTTGCACAGATATAGGTTTCGGACAGCAGCAGCAGTAGTGCAATTGTGAGCAGTCAGACCAGTGAGACACCGAGGTAGCCTTGCAGGCGTCCGCAAGCCCGACGTCTCCTTTATCTTTATTTTCAGTCTGTTATCTCATGTATTCGAGACAAACAGTTTTTGTATCTCTTTCAAACGGTTGTGTTCAGTATTCTTAGTAGTTCGTGAGTAATGTGACACCAGTTCTTGGGTAGAGGTTGTTGAATTTCCGTATATTATTTAGTCTTATTAACTTAAATCTTCCGCTTATTTAGATTATTCCACTGTATTTATATTATTATCGTTAAATTGTTAAAAGAAGAATTTTGATAACGAACTAGGTAGATAAGAGTCGACTTGCTTAGGTCCTATTAGTAGGCTCCATCACGACTCCCGGGGGTGGAAAATCCGGGTCTTGACAATTTGGTATCAAAGCTCTCGGTTACATAGGTCTCACAACTCACGGACAAGCTTAGTAGAGTTTGAGGGATCGATACAGAGACGTCTGTATTTATCCCTTGAGGCTACAGAGTTAGGAAAATTTCACCTTTGTTCTTTCCTGTCGTGCGGATTTGTTTCTCTGATGCTAATTGAATTTCTACTATGTTCTTTCATAGATGGCGAGAACATGCGCTTCTTCATCTACCGCTCAGCAGCCCGAGGCCCCAGCAGCAGCTCCTACTAGGGGCAAAGGGCGAGGGCGAGGGCGAGGGCGAGGCCGTGCTAGAGGCCGAGGCAGGGGCAGAGCTCAGTCCCGAGCAGCAGCACCAGTGGCGGAGCCTCAGATTGATGTTGAGGAGGAGGTTCTAGCCCCAACAACTCCAGTGGGCCCAGCTCAGGTCCCAGAGGGGTTCATTGCCACCCTAGTTCTTCAGGACGCTCTGGTCCGATTGGTAGGTTTTATGGAGAGTGTCACCCGAGCGGGTTTTCTTCCAGCAGCACCAGCCACTTCTCAGGCTGGATGATGGACTTCGACTCCTGCTACGCGCACTCCGGAGCCAGTAGCTCCCCAGGTTCAAGTACCGGTGGTTCAGCCAGCTGTGGCAGTTCAGCCGGGTATAATGGCTCATACTGGCGAGGGTGCGGCTATGTCCACCGATGCTCTATGAAGGTTAGACAGATTTACCAAGCTCTTTACTTCCACCTTCAGTGGTACTTCTTCAGAGGATTCTTAGGATTTCTTATGTCGCTACAATGAGGTTCTTTGGACTATGGGTATTGTGGAGACCAGTGGGGTCGACTTTACCACTTTTCGTTTATCTAGATCTTCCAAGACTTGGTGGAGGGACTATTGTTTAGCCAGATCAGTAGGGTCGCCATCTTTGACTTGGGATCAGTTTGCAGAGTTGTTTTTGGGGAAGTTTCTTCCAGTCACTCAGAGGGAGGCTCTTCGCAGGCAGTTTGAGCGCCTTCAGTAGGGCTCCATGTCAGTCAATCAGTATGAGACCCGGTTCATTGATCTAGCTCGGCATGCCATTGTCATACTCCCCACAGAGAGAGAGAGAGGGTGATGAGGTTTATTGATGGTTTGGTCCAGCCAATTCGTCTCCAGATGGATATGGGAGCCGGGAGTGAGATCACTTTTTAGGAGGCAGCCAATGCAGCCTGCCGAATTGAGATGGCTCTATCGCAGGCAGATGGCCATGGTTCGGATAAGAGGCCCCGTCACTCAGGCCGATTCAGCGGTACCTCGTATGGAGGTAGAGATTCTTATGGTAGAGGCTATCCTCCCAAGCCCTTTCAGTCAGCTCTCCAGGTTTCCCACGATACTTCAGCTGGTCGTGGTTCTCAGACCTACTACTCTAATCAGCAGCTTTACAGTGCACCATCAGCTGCTATTAGTGCACCACTGATTCAGAGTTTCCGGGATGGTCATTCAGGCCGCCAGGGTCAGCCACAACATTCGAGTGGATGTTATGAGTGTGGTGAGTATGGCCACATCAGGAGGGCTTGACTTAGGTTGAGGGGTACCCAATCGCAGCAGCAGGGCTCTCACGCTATAGTACCGGCACCAGGTGTTCCACAGTCCGCCCAGCCAGCTAGAGGTAGACGTAGAGGTGCTAGAGGTGGAGGTAGAGGTCATAGAGGTGGAGCTCAGACCACTAGGGATGGAGGTCAGCCAGCAGCCGGCCGTCCCAGAGATATTGCTCAGGGTGGTGGGGCTCAACCCCGATGTTATGCACTTCCAGCTAGGCCAGAGGCTGAATCTTCAGATGCAGTTATTACAGGTACTATTCTAGTTTGTGATAGAGAGGCTTCAGTGCTATTTGATCCAGGGTCTACGCATTCGTATGTGTCTTCTTATTTTTCACCATACCTGGTTCAGCCTAGTAATCTATTGAGTGTTTCTGTTCATGTGTCTACACCGCTGGGTGATTCCATTATGGTCGACCGAGTTTATCGTTCCTGTATTATGGTGATTGGGGGTCTTGAGACCCGTGTTGATTTGTTGCTTTTAGATATGGTCGACTTTAATGTTATTTTGGGAATGGATTGGCTATCACCGTATCACACTATCTTGGACTGTCATGCCAAGACTGTGACCATAGCCTTACCAGATATGCCCTATTTAGAGTGGAGAGGGACTCCTGGTCACTCTACCTGCAGTGTTTTTTCGTACGTGAAGGCTCGGCGTATGGTCGAGAAGGGGTGTTTGGCTTATTTGGCCTATGTTCGTGATTCTAGTGCCGAGGTTCCCACTTTTGATTCTGTGCCCATGGTTCGCGAGTTTCCTGAGGTTTTCCCTTCAGATCTCCCAAGTATGCCACCCGACAGGGATATTGATTTCTGCATTGATTTTGCTCCGGGCACCCAGCCCATTTCTATTCTGCCATATCGCATGGCCCTGCCAGAGTTGGAGGAGTTAAAGTAGAAGTTACAAGACTTGCTTGAAAAGGGTTTCATTAGACCTAGTGTGTCACCGTGGGGTGCACCGGTGTTGTTTATAAAGAAGAAAGATGGCTCGATAAGAATGTGCATTGATTACTGACAATTGAACAAGGTTATAATCAAGAATAAGTATCCACTGCCGAGGATTGGTGATTTATTTGATCAGCTTCAGGGTGCCAAGGTGTTTTCAAAGATAGAATTGAGATCTGTCTACCATCAGTTGAAGATTTTGGCATCCGATGTTCCTAAAACAGCTTTCTGCACTCGGTACGGACATTATGAGTCCTTGGTCATGTCTTTTGGGTTGAACAATTCCCCAACAGCTTTTATGGGCCTGATGAATCGAGTGTTAAGACCTTATCTAGACTTGTTCGTGATAGTCTTCATTGATGACATAATAATATACTCCTGCAGCTAGGAGGAGCATGAGCAGTATCTCAGAGTGGCTCTTCAGACTCTGAAGGATAGTCAATTATATGCTAAGTGTTCAAAGTGTGAGTTATGGTTGAATTCAATTGCATTTCTGAGTCATATTATATCCGCAGAGGGTATTCAGGTAGATTCGAAGAAGATCGAGGCAGTCAAGAACTGGCCTAGACCTACATCAGCTACAGAGATTCAGAGTTTCTTGGGGTTGGCGGGTTACTATCAAGAGTTCATGGAGGGATTTTCCTCTATCGCAGCCCCGATGACTAGGTTAACCCAGAAGGGTGCCCAATTTAGTTGGTCAGTCAAGTGTGAAGCAAGCTTTCAGAGGCTCAAGACAGCTCTGACTACGGCACTAGTATTGATTTTGCCCACAGGTTCATGGCTTTATACAGTCTATTGTGATGCTTCCCATATTGGGCTTGGTGCAGTGTTAATGTAGGATGGCAAGGTCATTGCCTATGCTTCGAGACAGTTAAAGATTCACGATAAGAACTATCCAGTACATGACTTGGAGTTGGTAGCTATTGTTCACGCATTGAAGATCTGGAGGCACTATTTATATGGCGTGGCATGTGAGGTGTTCACTGATCACAAGAGTCTTCAGTACTTGTTTAAGCAAAATGAGTTGAATTTGAGGTAGAGAAGGTGGTTGGAGTTGTTGAAAGATTATGAGATCACTATTTTATATCATCCCCGGAAGGCCAATATGGTGGCTGGTGCCTTGAGTAGGAAGTCAGCTACTATGGGTAGTCTTGCTTTTATTCCGGTCAGTTAGAGGCCGCTTGCCTTGGATATTCAGGCCTTGGCCAATCAATTTGTGAGGCTAGATATTTTTGAGCCTAGCCGAGTGCTAGCTTGCACGATCGCTCGTTTTTTATTATTGGAGTGTATCCATGATCGACAATTTGACTATCCTCATTTGTGTGTCCTTAGAGACATGGTACGGCGAGGAGGTGCCAAACAAGTTACCTTAGATGCTGATGGAGTTTTGAGATTGCAAGGGCAGATTTGTGTACCAAATATGGAAGGGCTTCAAGAGTTAATTCTAGAAGAGGCCCACCGTTCCCGGTATTCTATTCATCCAGGTGCTGCGAAGATGTATCAAGATTTGCGGCAATATTATTGGTGGCGTAAAATGAAAAAGGATATTGTGGCATATGTAGCACGATGTTTGAACAGTCAACATGTTAAATATGAGCATCAGAGGCCTGATAGTTTGTTTCAGAGAATTGGGCTTCCCGAGTGGAAGTGGGAGCGGATCACTATGGACTTCGTTACTGGACTTCCGTTGACTCAGAATAAGTTCGATGCAGTTTGGGTTATTGTTGATAGGTTGACCACGTCAGCACATTTCATTCCTGTGGCAGTCACCTATTCATCCGAGAAGTTAGCTGAGATTTATATCCGAGAGATTGTTCGCTTGCATGGTGTACCGGTATCTATCATTTCAGATCGAGGTACGCAGTTTACCTCGCATTTCTGAAAGCAGTTCAGCAGGAATTAGGCACCCGGGTACAGTTGAGCACAACATTTCATCCTCAGACGGACGGGCAGTTCGAATAGACTATTCAGATATTGGAGGATATGCTCTGAGCTTGTGTTATTGACTTTGGAGGTTCATGGGATCAGTTCTTGCCTTTATCAGAGTTTGCCTACAACAATAGCTACCAATCGAGTATCTAGATGGTTCCTTATGAGGCCATATATGGTAAGTGGTGTCGATCTTCGGTTGGATGGTTTGAACCGGGAGAAGCTCGGTTGTTGGGTAAAGATTTGGTTCAGGAGGACGTAGATAAGGTCAGGATTATTCAGGAAAGGCTTCGTTCAACTCAGTCCAGACAAAAGAGCTACGCAGATCGTAAGGTTCGAGATGTAGCTTTCATGGTTGGTGAGCGTGTATTGCTCCGAGTGTCGCCTATGAAAGGCGTGATGAGATTTGGGAAGAAGGGCAACCTTAGCCCTAGGTTCATTGGTCCATTTGAGATTTTTGATCGAGTGGGAGAGGTGGCTTATAGACTTGCTTTGCCGCATAGCTTATCAACCGTGCATCCAGTTTTTCATGTATCCATGCATAAGAGGTATCACGACGATCCGACCTATGTGTTGGATTTCAGCACTGTCCAGTTGGACAAGGACTTGTCTTACGAGGAGGAGCCGGTGGCTATATTAGACCGGTAGGTTCGTCAGTTGAGATCCAAGAGTTTTCCCTCTGTTCGTGTTCAATGGAGAGGTCAGCCTCCTGAGTCTTCGACCTAGGAGTCCGAGTCTGATATGTGGAGCCGTTATCCCCATCTACTCCCCGATTCAGGTACTTCATTCTTCTGTCCGTTCGAGGACGAACGGTTATTTTAGAGGTGGAGAATGTGATGACCCAAAGGGGTCATTACTATTTTCTTATCCATTCCGAGCTTCCGAGGCCTTGAAAACTCCATTTATAGTTGCCTCGATTTGCGTGCGCAGTCCGTATGCGTAGCTGGAAGCTCAAATATGAAATTCTATGAAAATTTGTTAAGTTTTGATATCAAAATGAATAAATTTGACTTCAGTCAATATTTTGGGTAAACGGACACTAAACCATGATTTGACGGTCCCGGAAGATCTGTAGAAAAATATGGGACTTGGGCGTGTGCCCGGAATTGAATTCCAAGGTCCCAGGCCCGAGAAATGAATTTTTGAGTAAAATTGTTTTCTAAAAATATTTAAGGAAAATGAAAATGAAATTTGATTAAAAATGATGGTATCGGGCCCGTTTTTTGGTTCCGGCACCCGGTACAGGTCATATATATGGTTTAAGCACTTCCCGTAAAGTTTGGTTGAAAACGGACATCGTTTGACCTGTTTCGGACTTAAAACAGAAGATTTGAAGCTTTATGAAATTTTGAAGAAATCATGGATTTTAAGGCTTAATTCATTATTTATGATGTTATTTTGGCGATTTGATCGCACGGTTAAGTTCGTAGGATGTTTTTGAGTCAGTGTGCATGTTTGGTTTAGAGCCCCGAGGGATCGGGTGAGTTTTGGATAGGTGTCGGGGTGGTTTTGGACTTAGGAAATCTGCACGTTTTGGCTTCAGCTGTTGCAAGCCTATTTCTTCATCGCGTTCGCGACGCCTTTTTCGCGTTCTTGAAGCCTTGAGTTTTCCTTCATCGTGTTCGCATCAGTGATCACGCGAACGCGTAGGGTTATTTGACCCTAGCCTCATTTTCTTCTTCGCGTTCGCGGATAGTACACCGCGTTCGCGAAGCCCCCGCCTTTTCTCCTTCGCGTTCGCGTACCCCTACTCTCGATCGTGTAGTCTTGCAGCCCCCTTCATCGCGTTTGCGTAAGGCCAAACGCGTTCGCGTAGGCCAAATTTTGGAGACCCAGCATTTTAGTCTTCACGTTTGCATCTCTCCCCCGTGAACGCGATGCCTTGTCAGTCCCTACCTTTCGTGAACGCGACCCCCCTGTCGCGAACGCGAAGGGCAATTTTGCCCAGTGATTGTAAAGACCCAAAACATAATGCAAACGGGATTTTTACCCCATTTCACAAACCCTCTCCTCTTCAGAACTTCTAGGCGATATTTGGAGCTCTTCTTCACTAAAGTTTCTTGGGTAAGTGTTTCTTAGCTCGTTTTCTTTATTTTCCATCAACACCCATTAAATTCCTAGGCCTAAACATGCGAAAATAGGTAGAAAATTATAGAATCGGGTAGGGTTAGGGTTTTCAAATATTTTGTGAATTAGACCTCGTTTTGGGGTCGAACTTGAAAATAAATTATATATTCGGGCTCGTGGGTGAATGGGTGAATTTATTTTGGTTCGAACCTCGTGTTTTGACCAAGCGGGCCCGGG
>MDKF010229483.1:0-33134 GCA_026770625.1 Nicotiana glauca
AGTGGCGGGGTCAGCCGGCTGAGGAGGCGACTTGGGAGACCGAGCGGGATATGCGCATCCAGTACCCTCATCTTTTTGCTACATCAGGTATGTTCCCTATGCTCATTTGAGGACGAACGAATGTTTAAGTGTAGGAGGAAGTAACGACCCGGCCGTCCGTTTTTGGAATTTATGCCCCGATCCCCCATTAACTGCTTTTCCTAAGTTCATTTCTGCTATTTTGGTTTGTAAGGACGTTCGGTATTATAATTCGAAGTGTTTTGGGAGACTTATTCCCTAAATGAGAGTTTAAGAGTTCGAAAGTGGTCTATAATCAGAACAGTGTGAAGACGACCTCGTAATGGGAATCCGATGGTTCTGTTAGCTCTGTTAGGTGATTTCGGGGTTCAGAGCGTGTTCGGAATGTATTTTGGATGTTCGTAGCTCATTTAGGCTAGAAATTCCGAAAGTTAGAATTTTGAAGTTTCCGGTCCAACAGTGAATTTTTGATCCGAGGGTCGGAACGGAATTTTGGAAGTTGCTATAGCACAGTCATGTCATTTGGGACGTGCGTGCAAAATTTCAGGTCAATCGAATGTGTTTTGGTTAGGTTTTTAATCGAAAGCGAGCTTGGTTTGAATTTGAATTTCTTAGGTTCAAATCATTGATTAGTTCGAGTTTCCGGCGTTGTTTTAGGTGGTTTAAGGATTGGTACAAGTTTGAATGATATTATGGGATATGTCCGTAGGGTTGGTTGAGGTCCCGGGGTCCTCAGGTGTGTTTCCGATGCTCAACAGAGCAATTTCAGAACTTAGAGAGTTACAGAATTTCTGTTGTGTGTTGTAGACCTTTTTCTTCTGTGTTCGCATAAGCTTTCATGCGATCCCATACAGCCTTTTGTGCTGGGCCTCATTTTCCCTTCAATGCGTTCGCACTACCCCTTCTGCGATCGCATAGCTCTGCCTTCCCATTCTCTACGTTCGCAACCCCCTCATTGCGTTCGCATAGGCCATTTTCTGGGCCTTCACATTTTGTTCTACGCGATCCCATCCCTTTTCATGCGATCTTAATGAAGAAATACCTGGGCAGTATTAAATATTTCAAAAACGAGGGTTTTTCCATTTTTACAAAAACTCAAGCTAGAGAGCTCGGTTTAGGGAGATTTTTCGAGGGCTTTTCAGAGACAGCGATTGGGTAATGATTCCTTACTCCTCTATGACTAAAATCCACTAATCTAATCATGAATTCAACCTTGAATTTCGGGTTTTGAATGAAAATTGGGGTAAAGTTCTTAGACCTAATTGTGAGGATTTGAAGGGGCATTTGACCTCCGATTTGGGAGATTTTTATATGGTTAGACTCGTGAGAGTACGAGGTTTCTTAAAATGTGAAAATTATTCGGTTCCGAGACGTTGGCCTGAGGGGCATTTTGGTTATTTTACCTATTTTCGTACCTTAGCTTTAATTTTTAATAGTGTAATCAATTGTTTGCAATATTATTTACGATTTGTAAATGAATTGAATTGATTTGGGCCATTTGGAGTCGGATACTCGTGGAAAGGACATTGTTCCCTAGTTGATTTCGCACCAGTTCGAGGTAAGTGGCTTGTCTAACCTTCTGTGGGGGACTTCGTCCCTTAGGATGTGATTATTGGTAATTGAATGCCTTGTACATGAGGTGACCAACACGTACTTGAGCTAATTGTTGAAACTCGGATTTTAACTTAAATACTTGATTTGGATTTTCTTTCATAATTGCTTTACTTTACTTGCTATTATAGCATGTGCTAGCGTAGAAGAGCATGTTTAATTGATTCAAGTTGCCTATGTGTTTAAATTGTCTTAACTGTGGTTACGTGGAGCATGTTAGGCCAGTATTATTTGTTGCCTTCTATTGTTGCACTTCAAATTCTGAATATTTCTCTGATGTTGGTTGCGCATTTACATTGGGACTACGGATGCGGGATTCCGGGAGCTCCCCCTTGTTTGTTTACTTTGGGATTATGGGTTTGATTCCCGGGAGATCCTCCCCTACATTTTACTTTGGGACTACGGGATGGTATCCCGGGAGATCCCCCTGCATTTTTTTTACTATGGGACTACGGGACGGTATCTCGGGAGACCCCCCTGCACTTTTATTTTGGGACTACAGGAAGGTATCCTGGGAGATCTCCCTACACACTGATGATTGGATTACGGGACGGTATCCCGGGAGATCCTTTGATATTGATATGATATTTGGACTACGGGACGGTATCACGGGATTTCCATTGGACAATTGAGAAAATCGCTACAGGGACGGTATCCTGGAAGACCCTCGTCGGTATTCTTGAAATTTTGCTGTATTTACTCTATGTTTCTATTTTGTCTTGCAGTACTATATTTCATTGATCTATCTTATCACACCGCTGTGTTCATTAGTTTTCATCAGACTTTGATGCTGTTTATATCTTGCTATTTTATTATTTCTGTCTCAGTAGGGCCCTGACCTTTCCTCGTCACTACCCAACCGAGGTTAGGCTTGGCACTTACTGAGTACCGCTGTGGTGTACTCACGCCTCTTCTGCGCATGTTTTTCATGTGCAGATCCAGGTACCTCTATGCAGGTGCATTATCATTAGCTGCAGAGAGCATTTCGGAGACTTGAGGTATATCTGCCGCGTCCGCAGATCGGAGACTCACCCTCTCACTCTGCCCCTTTCGTTAGCTAGATGCTATTCTGTTCTTCCTTGTTATAGACTTTCTGGATGATTAGAGCAGTGTTATATATTATCCTTATCCTGCGTTGCCCGTTGGTTTTCGGGACTTTGGGATGGTTTCAGAATTTAAAGTATTAAAGTGTATGTGCTAGGCGACAGCTGTATACATTACTCAGGTTATTTAGCTTTTGAATATAAATTTCGCAAATGTCGTTACTTCCGCAATGTGTTAGGCTTACATGGTCATGAAGACTAGGTGCCGCCATGACGTGTTCACAATTGGTGAACTAGGGTCGTGACAATTTCATAGTTTGTTTATTATTCTTAGTAGTATAACTTCTTATTTAATTTAATAGCTTCTTCCAAATTTGGTAGCTTATTTTTATGTTTAATTGAGCAATAAGCCTTTGGTTTTCTGAATGCCACGGTTCTTTTCAAAGGTGGGTTTGTGTGAACAAGGTGGCTCTTCCCGATGATGGATGGCATGGCAACCTTCTTAAGGGATTGAGTCCATTTTGATATTTAGGTAAAAATAGTAGTAGTAATGGATAAAAATGGGCAAGCATGCTCAACTTGGTACCAACACATTCAACTACGGCCTTATGATTAAAAACAAGTTTTTTTGCAGGAAATAGCTCTAATCAGTGACCTTGAGACTCTTGTGTTGATTTGAGCAATCATCGAGTGGTTTAGTTGAAATATTAGTGATTTTAAATCTTGAATATGGTTGTTGTGGGCCCTCGAATCTATCTTCTTTAACAATCTAATTGTGTGAGAAGTGAGATTTTTATTGTAAGTCCAAGTACCGATGCGAATGGTCTAGAACTTGCCCCGAATGTGTTTCTAGGCAAAATTCTATATTTTGCTTGGCTTGAGAAGTGATTGTAGGCTCTCCTTGGAACGCTTGAAATCGTCCAGGTCCCACTAGTGTTGCTATCCCTAGTCAACACATTTGAGCCTATGACCTTTCTCATTTGATAGCCATGTTACAAGCATTTATCTGTTTGGTAGTGATCCTCTCTTGGCACCCTAGCCTTCCTTATCACTCTTGAGAAGTAATTGGCTAAAATATAAGTTTGGGAGGGAGATGAGGAGTTTGAAAGTATCATAAAGGCTCAAAAAGAGAAGAAATAAAGAAAAGTAAAGGCAAAGAAAAAGAAAGAATGAACAAAAGAAAAATACAAAAAGAAAGTGAATAAAGTGAGGAGTTGAAGGGATTTAAAGAAAAGAAATGATGCAAAGCATGGAAAAAATAAAAAAGGAGAAAATTACCATCGTGATCGAGAAAGGTGATGTTAAGTCTCTCTAGTTCCTCTAAGGAAAAAGTTAATGACTCAAAGAGTTGGAAAAACATGAGTCAAAAGAGAAAAATGGAGTGCTTAAGGAAAGATGAACCCGTTTCAATTCCAAAATTCTCTACTTTTATCCAAAAAAATTCATTACATTCCACGAAAGCCCTACTTGATTTCAAGCCGAGTGAACTTGCATTATTGTTGATTTACATAAGGGGCAAGCATATGGTACTTAGAGCCATACTTGTGACATTCTTTTGAGTGAGATGAGCGAGCTTTTCACAAATTCTTGTAATGAGTGCTACATTCTTAAGTGAGATATATTAACAGAGAGTAAAGAAGGAGGAATTTGGGATCCACAATATGACCTACATTAAAGAGCGAGCTTCTTTGATAAATAAAGCCAACTCTCGATGATCTAGTGTCACATTAGAACTATTGTACTTGAAAAGTCAAATCATTGTCATGTTAGTCATTCATAAGTGTTATGGTTAACTGTTGGTCCTAATTGATGTGTGTTTGATTCACCTTAGGCTAGCTGAAATAGTTTTTTTCTTGTGGAGGTGGTAATTACCTTATTTTCTTAAGGAAAAGCATAAGTTTATGCTTCAGGGAGTTGATAAGTAGGGATTTTGACAACTTATTTGCATTCTTTTACTTTCGCTTTAGCTCAAAATTGCTTAATGATATTCCGAAAAACTGATGAAATGTGCTTACTTACAGGAGTGTTAGAATATGAGTCAAAGAGATGAAAATCAACTCAAGAAGGAGTAATTTTAGACAAGGACTAAAACAAAGCCAAAAGAGCAAAATGCGGAATGCACAATATTGAGTACCGTCACAGACCAAGAAAAAGCCTCTGACAGATTTCCTTTGCAAAGTGCGGACCGCACAATTATTGTGCGGCCGTAGAAGATGAGGTTCAGATAGATGGGATTCTAGGACCATGAGTAAGTGCGTAATGCATCACTATTGTACAGCCCGCAGAATTTAAAAGTGAGGCCGCACTCAGAAATGTGCAGTCCATAAAAGTCTCTCATGTCAAGCTCATGTTCAAGAGTGCGGCCGCACTCAGAAATGTGTGGTCTTGCGGAATCTAAAAAAGTACGGCCGTAGCCCAGAATTGTGAGGCTACAGAAGTCCATCTTGTCATGTTAGATGTAAAGTACGGACCGCACACAGAATTGTGCTGCCGTAGAACCTCCGTAGGGGTGTATATATAGTATTTTTTGTCAAAATTAGGTCATGTTTGAATGTCAGAAAGTTCGTAACCGTTTTTCTTTACCAATTTTAGTAACTTTTGATTACTTTAGTGATTAAACATTATATTATTATCTTTTAATCTTGCAATATGAGTTTAATCTTATTTTCTTAGTTAGTTTCTTCAATTTTCTCTATGAGTAGCTAAATTTCTAGCTAGGGTTACGACCCAACCCTAGTATGGGTATCTAATGAGTGTTTGATTTAGAGCTTACATATGTTTGTATTGGTAATATTTAGCCTAGTTCTTGCTTTAATTGTGGGATTAGTGGTTGCAAATATTGATTCAAGCCTATTTGACTTAGCCTCTACTTGAGAAAGACAGATTGAGTCTCGAAAAACTTGGTTAACAAGAAGTTGGGGTGAACACAAGAAATTGATGGTCCCAAATAAAGGGTTGAATCTAGAGATATTATGTATCTATCAACTGTTGTGTGAATTACCCATTTATATTTGAGAAAATTAAATTGGGCAAAACCACTCTATTACCGAGAGGTATTGAGTGGGTAATTGTGTGTTGAATTCTATATTACGCCCCCAACCAACGAAAAATCGCTCTAAAGCCCACAACCTATTAGGCAACCACCTATGTAAAAGTCACAGCCCTATATCTTTTATAATCTTGAAAAATAACAATACCAAAAATATTATTCTCTAGCTTTTATTTACATACATTAGCAAAAAAATTAGACAAAAAATTAGAAGTAGCCAGAAGTGATTTATTGAACAAATCAGCTTTGAAAGTTGTAATTGGGCTCACGATTTGGCCCAGTAAATCAAAATGTTTTCAAAAATCATTGCTGGATCTGAATTAGGCTGTTCACATTGGGCTTGAATTGAGGTGGGCCCGATGGCTATGTTTTCTAATTTAAGCCTATCTACCCTTCATTATTAGCCATAGTATACACGTAAATTAAAATACTCCAAGTGAAATCACTTTTAAGTAGAGAAAAATCAGATTCCAACACAACTCAAATGACATGATTTGCAAAGTAAACGAAGCATCACAATTATACCAAGACTTATAAAAAATGAGAAAGCCTGGATTTGGCTTAGAACCCAGGCCTAATGGCCTATGTCTAAGTTCATTTCGCGGGTTTGCTTGTTTGGACCTTTAACTTACTATTATGCATTTTAACAGGAACAAAATTAGACTTGAGCCTTCAACTTTAAAATTATAAATGAACAGGCCTTTAAAATTACTTAAATAAACTAGTTGAACGAAACTTAATAGCCAAAACGTTGCTCCCCTTTTTTAATATAGTGTACTAACATATATTTTAATCATAGTTAAATAGACTATTGAGGCAGCATTAACTGGTATATAAATTTATTAAAGTCTAGTCCAACTTATTTACAAATCCCAGAATTAAGTAAGGTACAAAAATAAAAATTACATTAGTGTCCTAAATTAAATTATACCAAAATAAAGAAAATTCCTAGACTATTACTGCTCCAGCCTTGAATGAGCCAAGACTCTCAAGAACTTGACCATATGGAAGGGTTAGATTCACAAGAACTCTTTGAATGTTGGGACCTACAATGTTGCCATTTAAATTCCACTACAAAATGAGCAAAGGAAAATAATATCGTCCACAAGTCTAACCATATTGAATGTTAGCCCTATAGACAAACAAAATTTTTCGAAACTATGATTTGTTCCATAGCTCTCATTTCAGTAAAGGAGAAAAGAACGGAAGGGGAAATCACTTAAACACATACTAAAGAAATCCAAATTATTATGCACTGTCAAGGGGATGAATCTAACCATTTAAAGAGTCAGGTTCATTTTCCTTGTGTGCTGCCATAAGAGAGGAACTTATGATATAGTTTTATAGGTATATAAACTGACTTAGCAATCAACTTTGACAGGTTCTAACACATGTACAACATAATGTCACATATTTTATGATTTAAAATCAACAATCATTTAAACTAGCACATGATTCAATTAAACCCAAATTCAAACAATCATCATTCCCAAACTAAACATCAAAGTTCAGCTATCCAAATAGGTTCCAAATATAGATTTTTAAAATCGAAATTGATTCCATTCAATATGAACATTGTAAATACCTTGAAACTGAAAAACATGGATAAGAAATGACCAAATAAAGGTCAAGAAAAACCAAGAGAGATGGAAACCCAAACTTCAGCAATGAACCAGCAAACCAACAACAATAAACCTAGAGATTTAAATCAAAATCCAAAACCAACTTGAAATCCAAAAGATTCATCTAAAATGACTAAAATAATTTTTCTATTTCAAACTGTGTTTTACTTGTAAAGAATTAGAAGAAATGAGAAGTTTTGAAGTTTTCAAGAGTCTGATCTTTTCAGGAAAGAAAATTGAGCTTTTGTGCAGGGACCAATGCTGAATCTGTGTAAAATCTGTCAAAGATGATTGCTAAGTTAGTTTATATACCTATAAAACTATATCCTAAGTTCCTCTCTTATGGAAGCACACAAGGAAAGTGAAACTGACTCTTTAAATGGTCAGATTCATCCCCTTGATAGTGCATAATAGTTTGGATTTCTTTGGTATGTGTTTAAGTGATTTCCCCTTCCCTTCTTTTCTCCTTTACTGAATGAGAGCTATGGAACAAATTATAGTTTTGGAAAATTTCGTTTGTCTATAGGGCCAACCTTCAACATGGTTAGACTTGTGGACGATATTATTTTCCTTTGCTCATTTTGTACTGGAATTAACTTGGCAACATTATAGATCCCAACATTCAAAGGGGTCTTGTGAATCTGACCTTTCCACATGGTCAAGTTTATGAGGGTCTTGGCTCATTCAAGGGAGCAGTAATAGTCTAGGATTTTTTTTTTTAATTTTGGTGTAATTTAATTTACGATACTAATGTAATTTATATTTTTTACACCTTACTTAATTCTGGGATTTGTCAATAAGTTGGATTGGACTCTATAAATTTATATACTGGTTAATGCTTCCCCAGTAGTCTATTTAGCTATGTTTAAAACATATGTTAGTATACTATGTTTAAAAAAGGGGAGCAATATTTTGGTTACTAAATTTAGTTTAGCAGGTTTTGTTTCAGCAATTTTAAGGGCCTGTCATTTATGGTTTTAGAGTTTAAGGCTCAAGTCTGATTTTGTTCCTGTTAAGACACATAATTGTAAGTTAAGGTCCAAATGAGCAGACCCGCAAAATTAACTTGGACATACGCCATTGAGCCTCGTTTCTAAGCCAAATCCAGGCTTTCTCTTTTTCTTTAAGTCTTGGTATAATTGTGATGCTTCTTTTACTTTGCAATTCAAGTAATTTGAGTTGTGTTGGAATCTGATTTTTCTCCACTTAAAAGTGATTTCACTTGCAATCTTTTAATTTACTTGTATACTATGGCTAAGAATGAAGGGTAGATAGGCCCAAATTAGAAAAAAAAAACCATTGGGCCCGCCTCAATTCAAGCCCAACCCGGGCTGCCTAATTCAGATCCGCAATGTTTTTCGAAAACCTTTTGATGTACCGGGCTAAATCAGGAGCCCAATTACAGCTTTCAAAGCTGATTTGTTTAATAAATCACTATTAGCCCAATCCCTTTAATCTATTTAGGTCTAATACATGTATTCCAAAACTTGTTTATAACATGTTTTTACGCTTGGGTAAGCCAGGTCTAGAACACAACCCCAGGTTTAAATTTAGAATAATATAACCTCATGCCGGATCCCTAGTAGGAACTTTTATTTACATCACGTGCATTTGACCCTTGGGGACTCAACACAGGGGTAGGTTCCGTCTATCACAGGTGTACTCAAAATAACAGATCATCCTGATGCATCCTACGTGCTATATGAATATTTATTTGTTTCGGCTTGCATGTTGACCAACTATGAAAAGAAAATTAAGAGAAAAAAACAAAGAGTGAGGTAGGATAGAGAATTTGTCTGGTTCTAAAAATCTCCGTATTTGAAAATATCTCGAAACTCTACCAGAAATTTTGAAAAAAAGGGAAAAAAGGAAAACGTATTTCAAAAAGAAAAAGTGAGTCAATATCATGCTTTTCCCAATTATGTCAAAACTAACCGAACTACGTGAGTCTAATTCTCACCGGATATGAGATACGTAGGCAAACCTCATTGGTTCCGACCCCAATATTCAAAAAAATCCAAAAATAATTTCCTTTATTTTTTTCTTTAGAAATCTTTCCTTAGAAATTGCCAAAAAAAAGAAAATTTTTTTAAACTAAAAAAAGTAGTTTATTTCTTTCTGAAGTCTTTCATACGGAAGAATGAAGTAAAAAAAAAAGATCAGGGTCCAAAATACGGGATTCCTTCATTTTGAAGTATTTTTCCCAAAACAAATCAGACACAATAATCAAAAAATATTTTCTTTCATCTTTGGAAAAACGAGAAAACAAATAAAAATTCATACAAAAATATTTTCTTTTTACTTTAAAAAATTCCGATGTTCCAATCAAAAAAATAAATTTTTAGAAGTTTTTCTTTCAAAAATAAAACAAAAATCAAAATAAAAAATCCAAAAAAATATTTCCTTTCTTTTTTAAAAAATATCATTTTTGTTTCGATAATTCCAAAAGAAATTTAAAAAATTCAACCAAAAAAAATAAAAAATATTTTTTTTGGTCTTTCATGATCTGAATTTTATAAAAAAGTAAAAAAAAGAGTTAGCTTATTTGTTGCATTCTCGATCTTTCCGAACTACGCAAGATCTGATTCATGCAGCATCATGATACGTAGGCAATTCTCATCAGATTCGATCATAGACATAAAAAATATAATTTAGTGAAAAGCAATTTAAAAATAAAAGAGTGACAAAAACAAAAAAAAACAAGAAAAGTAAAAGAAAATAGAGTACAAAAAAAAAATAAAGAGCAATAGAAACGAAATAAAAAAAAAGTGATTAAAGAGAAGCATAATAAAATAAAAAGAGGTAAAGAGTGAAAAAGGCTAGTTAAGGCCGGGATGAAACATGCAACCGTTCAAACACACGGTAGAAGCATTTAACTGTTAGGTGCATTGCATCCCAACATGCGATTCCCTATATGTTAAATATTTCAAAACTAACAAGGTTGTTGGATGTGCAAATTAGCTAGGTTTTGGTTGTTGATTTTTTAGACGACACGACCCATCATCTCATGAGAACCGCTCTGTTTACCCCATTTTGCACTTCTTCATGTTTCATTATCAGTATTGGTGTGTTAGAGTTGATTTGGATTGATTTTGGTAGGAAATGAGACACTTAGTCTCTTTTAAGAAGGCTTAAGTTGGAAAAGTCAACCAGACATTGACTTATGAGTTAGAGGGCTTGGATGTGATTTTCGGTGATTTGGTTAGCTTTGGGGGATGATTTGTGACTTAGGAGCGTGATCGGGATTGATTTTGGAGGTACGGTGTAGAATTAGGCTTGAATTGGCGAAGTTAGTATTTTGGCTAATTCTGGTTGATAGGGGAAAATTTGATCCGAGGGTCAGAATAGAATTCCGAGAGTTTTTGTAGCTTCATTATGTGATTTGGGATGTGTGAGTAAAATTTCAGGTCATTCGGAGGTGATTTGGTTGGGTTGTTGATCAAATGCGTGTTTCGGAAGTTTTAGAATAACTTAGGCTTGAATTTGATGTAATTCGATAATTTTAGCATTAATCGTGGTGTTTTAATGACTGTAGTAAGTTCGAACAAGGTATTGGATCATGTTTGTGTTTTTGGTTGAGGTCCCGGGGGCCTCAGGTGAGTTTCATATGGTCAATCAGATCATTTTGTACCTCAAAAGATGGCAGAAATTGCAGGCTTCAGTTGCAGTTATTTTGTTCATCGCGATCGCATAGGTGCAATTGCGATTGCATTGAAGCTTTTGGGGAAGTCCACTTTTTGTTCTTCACGTTCGTACAGGGCGGGATGCGATCGCATAGTTGCGTGAAATTGTTCTTCGCGAACGCATTGTTGAGGCCGCGTTCGCATAGAGTAAAAAGGGCCTGAGGGATTTGTTTGGAAATTGTTCATCGCAAACGCGGAGCATTGTCCGCGAATGCATAGAGTAACATTGTTGTGCACTGCATTCGCATAAGACCTGTTGCGTTCGCATAGAGTTAATTCTGGGAGTTTGATTTTTGTTCTTCGCGATCGCGAGCGTTCACCCGTAGAAGAAATATTGCCTGGGCAGAATGTTTTAAAATCATCTTGTTCGCGAAAGTGGGTCTATTTTCACCCATGGCTGCTCGTTTTTTAATATTCTTGGAGGAAATTAAAGAGGGAATCAAGGGGGAACGACTTGAGGTAAGAATCTTGGTCTTAAAACATGATTGTATTGTGAAATCCATCTAGAAATTCATGGAAATCAAGACTAAATTGAAGAACTAGGGCTTGAGAATTTGAAATTTAATTTGGGTATTTGATAGGCCATTTGAGCTCGGATTTGAGAGTTCTTTGTATGTATGAACTCATGGCGAGATAAGGAATCTGGTGATGTTAATTTCCTGATTTTTCGAGAAGTGGGCCTAGGGCTTGGATTTTGCTAATTTCGAGATTATTGATATTTTTTGATTATTTTCGATTGGGTATTGTTTCCTTAGCATATTGTGATGTATTCACTCTGATGTTGGATATATTCGACATGCGCAGAGGCCGGTTTGAGGGGCAAAGGCGTTGAGAGCTAGGGGTTTCACCGGTTCGAGGTGACTAATGATTGTAAATGATATCCTGAGGGTTTGAAACCCCGAATTTGCACCCATAGTGCTATATTGAGGCGACTTGCATGCCGGATAGAGAGCGTGGGGTAGATCACCATTGGGGATTGTGACTTGGTCCGTCCCGGTTGTTGATTTTACCGTGTATTCCACTATGACTTGTTGTTTTTCACTGTGACTTGGGCTTATTTCCATACTTGGGGCTTATTGCCAACTATTTGAACTCCTTGTGAGCTATCATCACTATTTTCCTCACTATTTGAAATATTATTTGTACTCAGTCCATTCGAATTTCACTGTTTCATGAACTCTACCATATTTTTACTCAACCTTGAGTTTTTAACTGATAATTGAACTATTGTTTGAGCTGAGCACTATTATTTTTACTGATGCCCGAGGGGCTTATGATTATTTCTGCACTGATTGAGGCCGAGGGCCATGTGCGAGGATATGTGGAGTGATGTGAGGCGGCTTTCAGGTCTCGAGTGATATGTCAGGAGGCTTTTAAGCCTCGAGTGATATGTGAGGAGGCTTTCAGGCCTCGAGCGATATGTGAGGAGGCTTTCAAGCCTCGATTATATTGTGAGAAGGCTTTTAGGCCTCATATTGATATGTTCAGGCTTTCAGGCCTTATTATGATAGCGTTTGGGCTGTAGGATCCCCTCCAGAGTTTGCACCCCCACAGTAAGCGCGGGTACCCATCTAGAGCGGATAAATTTTAGACAGTGGTAACAATGACACTATTATATGCATTTTGGTCAAGTAACAATGGTTGACCGGTCAGGTAACAAAGACTGACCAGGAACATAAATCATGCCCGAGGGGCCAGAACTGTTTTGAGATATTGCCCGAGGGGCGAACTTTAATGTACTCATCTTGCATATTTACTTGTCTTTTACCTGTTATACTGTGCTAATTGTGCCGGAGTGGCAGATTTTTCTGTTCTTATCAGCACTAACTATTTTGAAATCGTTTTCGTAATTATTGAAGAGACCATTTTCAAAAGAGATTTGAACTGAGCCAAGGTAGTTATAAAGATATCACAAATTTTACTGTTTTTCTCTGGAAATTGTACCCGGCTTCTATTCAGCATGTTGGTTGCTTTACGTGATTTCTTACTTCTCAGTTATTATTTACTTTTATTACTCACTGAGTTGGAGTACTCACTTTACTCCCTGCACCTTGCGTGCAGATGCAGGTATTTGTTCACCCGGTAGCGGGTTTTGAGCTGGTTGAAAATTTGGTATCGTAGCTGAGCAAGGTGACCTCCAGCATTCACGTCACCGGATTTCTTCCTTTAATTCTAAATTATATTCTGTATATTACTGGCCTTTTAGTTTTATTGAAACTCCTTTAGATGCTCGTAACTTGTGACACCCCGATTAGGCTATGTTGGGTTGTAAATCTGTTAATTAATATCATTAAGTCGTATCTTGCCGTTTATTTGTGTTTAACTCTTTGGAAAGAGTCAAGTTGGGTTAGTTGGCTGGCCTTTTCTTCACGAGAGGTGTCATCACGTCCAGTGCGAGTTTGGGTCGTGACAAGTTGGTATCAGAGCCTAGGTTACTAGGTCTCACGAGTCATGAGCAGGTTTAGTAGAGTCTCGCGGATCGGTACAGAGACGTTTGTATTTATCCTTGGGAGGCTGCAGAACCTTTAGGAAAACTTCACATTCTTGAATTCTTAACGTGCGTCCTTGATTCAGCTTGAAAAGAAACTCTTGAAATTCCTTCCACGCGTTTGTATGCGCACATTAGCGCTCAGTATCAGATATGCATTGATGGCTTGGGATTCCCCGATCAAGGGGCGAGATGTGATCTCTGTGAGTTTGATGTTGGGCCAGTCTAATGGACTTGAGGTCAGATCCTTTCCTATGGCTTGAGCACCGAGGTGCTGATTGTGTGAGCAAGTGATTTGAACTTATATGTTCGGTATTGTCCTTATTAGCTGGAATGGCGGTTGGATATCCATGTGATGAGTATGTTAGTACTACGAGATGTATTTATATGACTTGGTAGTGATAAAGAAGTCTGCTGGATAATATCTAAACTATTAAGTGTTTGATTTCTATTATGATTTGATGTGTAGCCCGAGTTATGGGCACGTGAAGAATATTTTCGTATCTCCTAGCTGGGGATTGTAGTGCATTTCATGTGGCGGTATGAGTTCAGACCCAAGAAGACTAAATGATTGTGTAATGTGTATGACGGTGGAAGGTAAGCAGAAATGTTAAATTGAGGAGAAGCAGGTGGGTTATCTTCTGCGGAGTGTTTTAAGTGGTATGATCCCTTTTGTGTATATTAGGAGATCTCATGTGTAATTGAAGGGTACGTGTTAAAATTTGAAAATTCAGGTCGCTTAAGAGAGTGGACTCAATTGATGTAGAGATGAATGCGAGATTTTCAGAGGATTACAATACTAGATGATCTGTGTTTTCACAAACTTGTAAATGATTAGAGTTTAATCTCATAATGATATTGCGGCATCATAAGAGTAAAAGTGTTATAGGTTATTGAGTGTGTCCTGATATATGGCTTCGAGCCAAGTTGGGGAGGTTGCCGTTGATTAGCTGATTGCATGGTTAGGTGCTATGTTGGTTCCAGTTTGGGGCGTGCGAGTGAGTTATCTATGGCCAGAGTAAAGGAAAATTATGACAAGGTTACATTATGCCTCATAGAGTATGAGAATCAAGGAATGTCTAGAGTGTTATTGGCAAAGGATGCTCGACGTACATAGCGGGGAGTTGCCTGGTTGTATTGGGATTATGATTTTTATTTTGTGGCATCAGCGTGCCTGTGAGGCACGGGTGGTTCTGTGCCTTAGGTCAGATAAGTTGCAATTTGAATAAGAGAGAATGACTTTCAAAAATGGTTCTAATGTGTTCAAGTGTCTACAGGGAACAATCGGGTATCTTAAAGTTTCATGTGTGGTTAGAAACTATGTTTCCATTGGAAGGGGTTCAGATTTGTAGTATTTCTATGTTAATTATGGGATTCAATTCATCACTGTCAAGAAGGTAAAGGTAACATATTTAGATGTATAGGAAGTTCTTTAGGATAAAGTGTTGCGGAATGTGGTTTTTTTGGGGATATTCGAGACAGAGAGTGTTCAGTGGATTACGGGTTTCAGACAGTGTGGTTCATGCTTGGTTCTCGCGTGGTAAACCTGGGTTGAGCAATTGGGGTACTATAATAAGGGAGAAATATCAAGTTGATGATGAATCAGAATGGAAATTAGATAGATGGAATAGCTTGATAGCGGACCAAATTGGTATGGTAAGGATGTGATTTATTCTTTGTGTCGGTTTGAGGTAATGAGCTCGTGCAGGTATTGTGTAGCAAAGCTCTTGAGTTCTGACAGCTTGATTAGCTCAGTTTGGATAGAAGGATTTAGTCCTGGCAATTTAGCTCGTGCAAATGGAATTGGGAGAGAGTTCTCGTTGGGTTTTACCGCAGTTTGGAGATGTATATTTCTGTGGGCATGCGAAGCATGGGATATGTAGTCATTTTTCCTCGAGATGGTACCAATGGAGAGTTCTTAACTAGTTGAGTACGTAAGATGTTTGTGGTTAGGAAGGGAGATGGAGTTCTCATGTTATCCTAGGGTGGTATGGTGTATGCGATATGTTGTGAAGGATTGGGATTCTTGTGTGTAAGGTTACGGTCTAGTTCTAAATGGAAAGTCATCAAATTGTTAAGCAGCACTGGTAGTTTTAGATGATTAGGGTGAATGATCTTCAGATGATTAAGGAAATGGTATTGCTAATCATAGTGATCTGACGAGGGTATATGTTTCAGAAAAAGGGCAATATGATTAAGTTGATAGCACTTCGGTAGTATTGCGATGCTTTCTTGTTAGGTCAATTGCCGATATTTGTTTTTGTTTGATGGCACAAGGGAATTTTAGCACATCATCCGTGGAATGATTGGGTACTTGATGTGTGATATATATTCATATGGCGAAATTTGGGACCAGGTATGGTAATTCATGGCTATATGGAGTTGGAGACTAGGAGTTCTCAGGTACAGACTATGTAGTGGTTGTGGATCGTGTGTATCGGCACCGTCTAGTGGCTATTGGGATTTGGAGGCCCGAGTGGACCTTTCTTTGCTTGGTATGTTAGATTTTGGATATGATGTTGAGGTGTGGACTGGCTGTCTCAATGTTGGGTTGTCCTAGACTATTGCGCTATGGGCCATCCCGGGAAATACCATGAGTTGAGTGGCGAGGTGCATCGAATTATGTTCTAGCAGAGAGGTCTGTATTCCAAAGATCAGCAGATGGCTGGGGTGGACTGCTTTTCTTAATTGGGCCTTCGTGATGGACGTCAGTGCAGAGGTTTCTACCATTGGTTCAGTTTCGGTGTTAAGGGACTTTTTGGATGCATTTCTTGTAGCCGGGCATGTCGCCGGGCGAGGTTGTAGATTTCGATATTGATTTGGTACTGGGTACCATATCGTACGGCTCCGACATGAGTTGTAGTAGTGGAAGGAGCAGCTTCAGGATCCTTGGTTATGAGTTCGTTGGCAGGCTGATATGGCTACGTATTCAGCTTGAGTTGTTATTCTATGTTGTGAGACGTTATGATTTGTTAATTATGGGCACATGTGGTGCGGTTCTATTGGGGATTTATAGTGAAAGTCGAGCGGGAAGAGTAATTGGATGTTGCTCGGTAAATGGAGTGTTGGTTATGACCTATCAGGTTGCGTGTCGTATGTTATTTGTTTCACCGTGGGTGTAATGAATTGCTTTAGTTTCAGACAACAAATTGTGTGTGGCTGTCGATTTTGAGCAAAGTGACTTGAGGTTCTTCATATGTAATAGTGTTTGGATAGGATTGCGCATTGTAGCGAGGCTACGTGGAGATATGACTTTTCGGGGTAGATTCAGGTGTTCTATTCTATTATGTAAGACGGGGTCTCAGCTTTGTGTTATGATGGTACTGACGAGCTTGAGGTACAACTCCTTTGTCTGAGTCATTTTTCATGATCTGAGTATGTTCAAACCGTTTCTTATTGGAGCGCGTATTATACAAGTTGTGGCTTAGGCCTGTATTGAGGTGTCATATCACCAAAGTGGTGTATTGGAATCGAGGTAATCATTGGGGTCATTAATGAATACGAACAGATTTGATTTCAGCTTGTTGGAAGAATAATATCGAGGTTCAGCTCGGAAATCTATTGTGGTGCTAGTCAAAAGGGAAGTGGCTTCATGAATGGTTGATCTGAGAAATGGTTACGGTTTGCTGCGTGTTTTATTTATCGTTAGCAGTATATGAAAGTGTTGGAATAAGACTTTAGCTAATAAGAGGTTTTCTATCGATGTTTGGTTGTTGTGGGCAACTGCTGTGAATAGAAGTTATCTTTTCGAGTGTTTGGACTATGTGGTATATCATATGATTTCACCTGAGGTTGCAGGTATAAGTTATTCCAGCTGGTTCGGGACTATTCAAAGTAGAGGTGTGAGGTTTTGATCGTATTGATGGTTTCTGAAGTGAAAAGGTAGTTCTATGACTTATGGGCTAGATTGGATTGTGTAACTTCGGCTAAAATGTGTTATTGGACCTATATGAGATAAGGTGACGTGGGATCACCCCCGGGTATATGCATGGTAAAGTTATTCAGCTATTGGTTGGCTTCTAGAGCAACTCTGGGTACGCTCGAGGACGAGAGTTTGTTTGAGTTGGGGAGGATGTGACGATCCGACCCGTTGTCCCATGAGAACCGCTTCGTTACCACCATTTTATGCTTCTTCATGTTTCATTATCAATATAGGTGTGTTAGAGTTGATTTGGATTGGTTTTGGTAGGAAATGAGACACTTAGACTCTTTTAAGAAGGCTTAAGTTGGAAAAGTCAACCGGACATTGACTTGTGAGTTAGAGGGCTCAGATGTGATTTTCGGTGATTCGGTTAGCTTCGAGGGATGTTTTGTGACTTAGGAGCGTGATCGGGATTGATTTTGGAGGTTTGGTGTAGAATTAGGCTTGAATTGGCGAAGTTAGTATTTGGCGAATTCCGGTTGATAGGTGAGATTTTGATCCAAGGGTCAGAATGGAATTCCGAGAGTTTCTATAGCTTTGTTATGTGATTTGGGATGTGTGCGTAAAATTTCAGGTCATTCGGAGGTGATTTGGTTGGGTTGTTGATCAAATGCGTGTTTCAGAAGTTTTAAAAGAACTTAGGCTTGAATTTGATGTAATTCGATGATTTTAGCGTTAATAGTGGTGTTTTGATGATTGGAATAAGTTTGAACAAGGTATTGGATCATGTTTGTATTTTTGGTTGAGGTTCCGGGGGCCTCGGGTGAGTTTCAGATGGTCAATCGGATCATTATGTACCTCAAAAGATGGCAGAAATTGCAGGCTTCAGTTGCAGATATTTTGTTCATCGCGATCGCATAGGTGCAATTGCGATCGCATTGAAGCTTCTGGGGAAGTCCACTTTTTGTTCTTCGCTTTAGTACAAGGGGGGATGCGATCGCATAGTTTGGTGAAATTGTTCTTCGCGAACGCATTGTTGAGGCCACGTTCGCATAGAGTAAAAAGGGCCTGAGGGATTTGTTTGGAAATTATTCATCGGGAACGCGGAGCATTGTCCATGATTGCATAGAGTAACTTTGTTGTGCATTGCTTTCGCAATAGACCTGTTGCGTTGCATATGGCTAGTTCTGGGAGTTTGATTTTTGGGCTTCGCGGTCGCGAAGGTTCTCCCATGATCGCATAAAAGAAATATTGCCTGGGCAGAATGTTTTAAACTCATCTTCATCGCGAAAGTGGGTCCATTTTCACCCATGGCTGCTCGTTTTTGAAGATTCTTGGAGGAAATTAAAGTGGGAATCAAGGGGGAATGATTTGAGTTAAGAATCTTGGTCTTAAAACACGATTATATTGTGAAATCCATCTAGAAATTCATTGAAATTAAGCCTAAAATTGAAGAACTAGAGCTTGAGAATTTGAAATTTTATTTGGGCATTTGATAGGCCATTTGAGCTCGAATTTGAGAGTTCTTGGTATGTATGAACTCGTGGCGAGATAAGGAATCCGGTGATGTTAATTTTCTATTTTTTGAGAAGTGGGCCCGAGGCTCGGGTTTTGCTAATTTCGAGATTCTTGATATCTTTTGGTTGTTTTCGATTGGGCATTGCTCCCTTGTCTTATTGTGATGTATTCGCTCTAATATTGGATAGATTCGACATGCGCGGAGGCCAGTTTGAGGGGCAAAGACATCGAGAGCTAGAGGTTTCATCGGTTCGAGGTAAGTAATGATTGTAAATAATATCCTGAGGGTTTGAAACCCCGAATTTGCACATATAGTGCTATAATGAGGTGACTTACACGCCGGATAGAGAGCGTGAGGTATAGCACCATTGGGGATTGTGACTTGGTCCGTCCCGGTTGCTGATTTTATCGCGTATTCCACTATGACTTGTTGTTTTTCAATATGACTTGGGCTTATTGCCATACTTGGGGCTTATTGCCGACTGTTTGAACTCCTTGTGAGCTATCATCACTGTTTTCCTCACTATTTGAAATATTATTTGAACTCAGTCTATTCGAATTTCACTGTCTCATGAACTCTGCCATATTTTTACTCAACCTTGAGTTTTTAACTAATAAATGAACTATTGTTTGAGCTGAGCACTATTATTTTTACTGATGTCAGAGGGGCTTATTATTATTTCTGCACTGATTGAGGTCGAGGGCCATGTGTGAGGATATGTGGAGTGATGTGAGGAGGCTTTTCAGGCCTCGAGTGATATATGAGGAGGCTTTCAAGCCTCGTGTGATATGTGAGGAGGCTTTCAGGCCTCGAGCGATATGTGAGGAGGCTTTTAGGCCTCGAGTGTATTGTGCTCAGGCTTTCAGGCCTTATTATGATAGCGCTTGGGCTGTAGGAGCTCCTCCAGAGTCTGTACCCCCACAGTGAGCGCGGGTACCCATATAGAGCAGATAAATTTTAGACAGTGGTAACAGTGACACTGTTATACGCATTTTGGTCAGGTAACAATGGCTGACCGGTCAGGTAACAATGACTGACCAGGAACATAAACCATGCCCTAGGGGCCAGAACTGTTTTGAGATAATGCCCGAGGGGCGAACTTTGATGTGCTCATTTTGTATATTTACTTGTCTTTTTACTTGTTATACTGTGGTAATTGTGCCCGTGGGGCGGATTCTTCTGTGCTTATCAGCACTAACTGTTTTGAAATCGTTTTCGTAATTATTGAAAAGACCATTTTCAAAAGAGATTTGAATTGAGCCAAGGTATTTATAAGGATATCACAGATTTTAGTATTTTTCTCAGGAAATTGTACCCGGCTTCTATACAATATGTTGGTTGCTTTACGTGATTTCTTGCTGCTCAGTTATTATTTATTTTTATTACTCACTGAGTTGAAGTACTCACTTTACTCCCTGCACCTTGCATGCTGATGCAGGTATTTGTTAACCCGGTAGCGGGTTTTGAGCTAGTTGAAGATTTGGCTATCGTAGCTGAGCAAGGTGACCGCCAGCGTACGCGGCACCAGATTTCTTCCTTTGATTCTAAATTCTATTCTGTATGTTAATGGCCTTGTAGTTGTATTGAGACTCCTCTAGATCCCCGATTAGGGTTGTGTTGGGTTGTAAATCTGTTAATTAATATCATTAAGTCGTATCTTGCCGTTCATTTTGTTTAACTATTTGGAAAGAGTCAAGTTGGGTTAATTGGCTGGCCTTGTCTTCACGAGAGGCGACATCACGACCAGTGCAGGGTTTGGGTCGTGACAATTTTGCTGGTAGTCTAGCCTCCCCTCGTTCAAAATATCCAAAGGCACAGATTTCCTCCCTAAGCAATCTACCAATCATCGGTAATAAGGATATCCCGGCATCGGCTATTTCGTAGCTAGAATCAGCAGCTTCAGAAGATAATAAATTGTTGTATCTCCGCATATTAGAAATGTGGGACGCCTGGTCTAATGGCAGGGAACCGCCAAGTGCAATCCCTATTTTCCCTGAATTGATACCCAGGTCAGGTGAGGTTACCAACGCTCATGTGCCCAATTCGCTCTTCCAATGCGACCACCATCCAATGTTGTCCAATGTTCCTGGCACGCCTTCTTTGGTTCGCCCTCAGGCGCCAGTTTTCAGGGGTCCACATCTTCAATCAGAAATACCATATGTGACCCCATAATCTTTCACTCAACTTCCGCAATATGATATCTCGGGGGAGCAAGAAAAGGTCGTTAAAAATACCGAGCAAGAGGAGATGGCTCGGAAGATGAAAAGCCCGGAACAAAGTCTGAAAAAAATGAAAGGTCTAAGTGGCCGAAAAAGTTTCTCATATTATGACCTCTGTATGTTTCCCCATGTCCACTTGATGGTTGGCTTCAAGATGCCAAAATTTGAAAAGTACGACGGGCATGGAGACCTGGACACTCATCTGAAACAATACTGTAACCAGTTGAGAGGAGCTACTAATGGCCTATTTTGGGGAAAACCTCACCGGAATCGCTTTTGAGTGGTATACGGATCAAGAAATTACCCATTGATACGTGTGGGACGATATGGCCCGTGATTTTCTCCTCCAGTTCCAATATAATGTGGACTTCGCTCCCGATAAAAACTCTTTTTTCAATTTGAAAAATAAAACCGCGGAAAGTTTCTGCAAATATGGCGTCAAATGGCATGAGCAAGCTCTCAGAGTAAAGCCACAAATGGACGAAATTAAAATGGTCACAACCTTTGTGCAGCCCAAGAGGCTGACTACTTCCAGAACATAATGTCTGCTATGGGTAAGTCGTTCGCTGAGGCTATCAAAATTGGGGAAATGGTTGAAAGCAGTTTGAAAACAGGGCAAATATTGAGTCATGCTGCCTTTAAGGCCATATCACAGGCTGGTCAGAATGGTTCAGAGGGTTTGATGAAGTACAATGGAAGTGAAAAGGGATCCATGATGGCTTCAAGCTCGAGGGGGGGCCGCAGGTCATTCGGCCAATCATATATGCTTCCTGAAGTCCCTCAACACTATTATCCCCTTTAAGATGCTGCTTATGCCGCGGCACCGCCTCCCTATGTGGTGGTGATGAATACGCAACATTACACGCAGCCATAATATTATCCACAAAATCGAACTCCACCTCCCAGAAATTCCCATTCTTACCAAGTTCCATATAATCCTCGACCAAATGATCCCTAATACAATCCTCGCCCAAGAGAGCCTTTCAGAAAGAATCAGTTCACCCCTATTGGTGAATCGTATTCAAGCTTGTTCCAAAAACTAATCAAGCTAAATCTATTGTAACATGTGGCCCCGAACTGACCAAACCCCGAGTCCCCCTCACACCGAGCTGATGCTAGGTGTGAAAACCACTTTGGAGTAGTGGGACACAGTAAGGAGAACTGTTGGACCCTCAAAAGGGTAGTTGAAGATTTGATTAAAGCTGAAAGAATCGTTTTTTGGGATAAAGAAGCTCATGATGTGACGAACAATTTGTTGCCTGCCCACAACATCGGGCCAATAATTGGAATGATTGGTGAAGCTGAGGAATTTGATCGGGCACTGAAGGCCATTGCAGCCATTGCCGAGATAAAAGAAAAGCCAAAAAATAGTCACCAAGCATAAAAGTTCCCCATCAGACCGGAGTCTTAGTAGCCAGTCTTGCTATCATTTCTGCGTCCGGATTATCTCATGGTGTGATCCGGGTGTTTACCTTATTGTCTTACTTTCTGATGTAAACCCTTCTATCTTCAAAAATTAAAAAAAAAGAAAAAAAATCAAAAATCAAAAATCAAATGAAATTAATATTTCACTGTCCAGGAATGTCTCTTTTCTTAATATTGTCATTTTTCTTTTTATTCTCTTTTTAGTTATGTTAAATGAAGATTTCAATAACATGACATGCTTGCGAACTTCATGCCCAGATCCTAAAAGCTGTTAGACATCAAAATAATAAATCAAGGATTAGATTGCAATTCCGATAAAGTTTAGGGAAATAAAACAAAGACTTGGAAAAACTAAAGGAAAATTTGTTCCCGGATTGGAAAGGTCCATATATTGCAATAAGAGTACTGCCAAAGAGTGCGTTGTACTTGGGACACATCGAAGGAAATGTCCCTAAAATAACTGTCAATGCAAATGCAATCAATAGGTACTATGTTGGATCCTCCATATAGTTCTAATAGTCTACGATTGGGATGACAAAGGCTTTTATTCTCGCTACTCAAATACTATAAATCCGTTGTTATTGAAAAATGAAATGAAAAAAGAAAAATAAAAAGACACAAAAAAAAGGAAGAAAAGACAAAGAAATTGAAATTTAAAAAAAAATGAAAAAGAGAGAGAGGAAAAAGGAAAGGAAAAAGAAAGAGAACAAAACAAAGTAGAAAAACAAAAGAAAATCAAAACCAAAATTCTCTGAACTATGTTCGACTTGATTCCTAAAAGATGTGTAGGTAGCCTCTCTTTGAGGTTCAGTCATACCAAAACAAAAATCAAAAATTTTCCCAATTGTGAAACTGGGGCAGAAGTTATAATGGTTCGGCGGTGGTTCGCTTAAACGGTTCCAAAGTTGTAATTCAATCCAAATTATTTTTAACCCAAATCCTATTCAAGTCCTTCCGATCAATCGGTAAATATGTTAAAAATTAGTTACTTGGATCTGATACAACCAAACCAGAATAATGAAATGAGAGATTCTTATCGGTGAAAACTCACACGGGCACAGTGAGGCGACAGTAAGTAGAGAAATAAAATAAGAGAGTCTTATTGGTAAAAACCCACACGGGCACTGTAGAGCGATGGTAAGCAGAGAAATAAGAAATGAGAGAGGTCAGCTCGTGAAAACCCGCAAAGGATGCCCCAGATAAAAAAGAGGATCCTCACAGCCATCGGCATTGCCAGAGTCCTGGAAAGGTTTCTCGATTTTGAGGCAAAAGTTGTGATACATTTCGAAGAGTCGAACGGTTTACATAGATCAGGAATCCAGTCCAAAAGGCATGTCATGTTCATAGAAGTCCGCATGTACTCCAAATAAGTCCTTCTTTCCTTTCCCCGAAAGGGACATATCTTTTTTAAACTCATTCTTCATTCCATTATTTGTTTTTCTTTCAATTTATTTGGGTCTAACTCTATTCCAAAACTAAGACAAAGAAAGGATGGCTAGACTGATTTACAGGGTTCTCATTTGATATAAACTAATGTGCAATAAGGAACCTAGCCTCGTCAAGGGCATAAGTCGGCCTCGACTGGCCATGGCAGCGATGCTTCGAATTCAAAACTCTTGGAAGAAGAAAATCAAATTGAAGTTCCTATAAAGGAAAAAGAAGTTGAAAAAGTTGAGTCCTACGTGGCAAACCATCTTGGCAAAAGTTTTAAAAGCCAGGGTACCAAAAAGATCTGAAATTAAAGTTGGAAGAAAGAAGCCAAAAATGAAAGGCCTACGAAGCAAAATAAAGTTAGAAAAGGTTAAGTCCCACGCGACTAGCCGTTGCGACAAAGTTTTAGGAGACAAAAGTCTCCCAATGCTCCGAAGATTTTTTTTTTTGAAAAAAAAAGAAGAAGAAAAAAAAGAGGAAAAAAAGAAAAAAGGAAGTCAAAAAAGAAAGGCCTACGAAGGCAAAATAAAGTCGATAAGGTTGAGTTCCACTGACCAACCATCATGGCAAAATCTGGAAAAAAATAGAGGTTCTCAGGGCCTAAAATAAAATCGATCCCCAGGAAACAAGCATTTGACATTGAGATCTTCATCAAAGAAGTCGGGAAGAGATCAATTGATTGAAACAATCAAGGCCACAAAATCAACCACTGTGTATGCCTGAAGTTATGCGAAAAACTTCAGTAAAAGATGTTGAAGTTCAGCAAATAGAGAACAAAACTTAATCTACTAGAATGCTTAAGTTCAACAATTACAAACAAAAACTTCAGCCAACACGTGGTTCAGTAATTTTTGCTACTTCAGGCTCGTCTACTAGAATGCTAAAGTTTGCGTGATTACCTTTGCTATTTCAGGCCCGTATGCGTGAAGTTACGCTAAAAGTGAGTACGCTTGCAATTTTTTATTTTTTACAAAATGGGTATAAGTTAAAACATGACCCGAAAAGCAAGTATAGATGCAAATTCCCCGAACATAGCCCATATTGACCCAACCCATCTCAATCCATTTAAAGTTGGCTAATTATTAGTCTAATTTGATCCATGACTAACTTTGTCAAAATATATTAGAAATAATTTTATTTTTTGTTTAATATATTATATATGACCATAACAAAAGATAAAAATATCTTATTTAGTAGCTACACAATTTATAAGGAAACAACACATATTAATTAAAGATTAGGCCTCATTTGTTTGCACTTATTGGAGGTCTGAATCTTAGACATTAAGTGTGTTTGTTTTTAAAGTCTGAATTTTAATCATTCAGATCTTAATCATTATATTTGTTTGATTTTTTTACGTCACAACCACTCGATGAGTCTTAAAAGGTCTGTATGATTAAGATCTATAAAAAAGACTCAATTTTATTAATATGTTATCATCCGTGCTCATTATTAATTACCATCACCGCCTACCATTATCAACTGTTACCATGCCACACCACCACCAACTCAATCATAACTGCCACGACCCATTTTCTGAACAAGCCTTGACCGACACTTAATTACTAAACATGACCGAGCGAATCATCTGTGCTTATCAATTCTATTATAACTTCAAACTTTATATGCAACAAGGCAATGCTTTAACAGAATACTTCTTATTAATTTATTTACTTAAAGTAGATCAACTCCAAAACTTTATTCGTAGTAACTACTAAAATGCTGCTAAGTTATTATCCAAAAACATCTGAATCGTAACCCACCGAGTGTGTCTATGAAGCCTCTACTAATAAACTAACCACTACTCAAGACATGAGATTTCCTGGCCAATTCTCTGAATAAACAAAGAAATAATTAAATAAAGATGACTCTAAATATTACTCCACAAATAAAAGCGGAGCTCACGAATAGCACTGGAAGGAACGGAAGTCCTAAACTGTAGCCTGCTCGCCTGCAAAACTAGTTCCTACGTTGTATCGCAGACCAATGTAGGTTCCCAAAAGAGAACGTCAGTGCCATCCATTGTACTCAGCGAGTCTCAACGACAAGGGACGAAATTTAAATAAAATATACATTAAGTGCAAAGATTCTAAATGCATGGGAAACATAAAGATTCTAACAAGAATTCTAAAATAATTGCATAATAGCACTTTATGAATATTCTAAAATAAATTCTTTTCTTTTTCTTTTGAAAAAAAGTACTTCACTTCGTAGTTCAAGAGATCAAACTATCCTGACTTATTTTTGTCCTAGTCACCGTGTGATCGGCATGGGTTTAATTCCAATCTGATCGAATAGGCTCAATCCACGAGGTGCCACTCGCCTCATGGTTTTCAACACTCATGTACCATACCTTAAATTGGCTAGGCAAATTCTCAGCAATGAGACACTCGGCTCGTGTTCTCCCTAATTTGGCACAAGTAGTTTCACGAAGTCAATGCCTTGGTCAGGACCCTTGGCCTAGACGATGACCCCTTCTCAGAATAGAGGATACTCTAACAAATCTTTTTTTTCTAAAACTTCTTCTTACGAGTTTTCAAGTCTAAATCATTCAAACATACTTATTATGGAGTCTTTAAAGGCAAGGTATGGCATAAGAATGAAATAAACATTCAAAATTTATTTCTGAAGATTCTTGCTTCTTCATGAGTATTCAACATGAAAATGGCGTATAAGAATAACACAAAAATCTGAAAATTTATGCACATGTATCAATATAATCATCTAAACTTTAGCTAGAAAATAATTCTAAGTTAATAGGTATCTATTCACTCCAATTAAGTTTATATTAGCTCTTTTATGCCATTCATCAAACACCTTGTATGCTTACTTTTATGAGTTAAACCACTTTAATAAAGGGATACATCAACTTACCTCAAAATTCCTCGAGCCAATACATAGGCCCAGTCCAATTTATACCCGTCAAATAATCGATTCTACAATAACCAGTGCATTTTAATTAATTTCAAAGTTTCACACATAAACATGGGATTTACTTTTGATACAGATAAAGATGGTAATTAACTATCCAATTCTTATGATGTAGGATAGTTGGGAATAGAAAGTTTTACACATGTGTGTTCAAGAACTAGTTATTTGTAAAGAAGTCTAGATTTTCGTGTTGTCTGCATGAAATAGTTCGTTGGATTTTCTGCCTCTGTTTCATGGTTCTGTTCGTGAGAAGGGACAAAAGGTTTTCTCTTTTTTTTTCGTATAAATGATTTCAATCCTTTTTGGTTCCAACAACCCTTTATAGGCTTTTAGGTTTGTCCCCTATTTATTTATTTATTTATTGCTTTTATTTTGTTTTGTTTTGTTTTCACTTAACTAATAGTTAATGATACCCACTATTACTAATTAATAATATTAAAATTATTAATATTCCCCTAGTTGTATATCCAATTAGTTATAAATAGAGAAATAACTCTAAAGTCAATCACAAGGGTTTAAATCCGTAATAGAAGTATAATTTAAGATAAAAAAAATTAAATTATATATTTAGCATGTTTTACCACACTCTGGCAAGGAGGTACCACAATAACCAATCAAAATCTAAAGCACAACACTTCTACAAAAAGTAAATAACTTTAATGAACTAAATATACTCCGGCGTTGCACTAGATTATTATAACTAAATTACTTCGACAACCAAGTGTAATCTAGCAAGGACATAAACACGTGTTAACTTGTATTCAATAAATAAAATATAAATGCCAAACCAAACCTAGGTTCATATACCCTTTTCCTCAAATGAATATGGATACTTCTTCCTCATACCTTCCTCGACCTTCCAGGTAGCCTTTTTTGAATCATGATTACTCCACAAAACTTTTACCGATGCTATATCCTTTGTTCTCAACTTTCTTACTTGCCTATCGACAATTTTTATAGATACCTCTTAATAAGTCAAGCCTTCTTTAATTTCTATGGCATCGCTAGGTATTATATGCGACTCTTCATGAATGTACTTTTCAATCATAGACACATGAAAGACAGGATGAGCAGAGGACAACTCAACGGTCAACGCTAGCTCATAAGCCACATTTTCCTTCTTTTCTTCAATCTTATAAGGTCTAATAAATCTAGCACTAAGTTTTACCTTTTTACCAAATCTCATAACTCCTTTCATTGGTGAAACTTTCAAAAGTACCTTTGTCCCCAACCATGAACTCTAAGTCACGATGCCACTTGTCAGAATAGGACTTTGGATGACTCTGAGCTGCTTTTAGTCTTTCTCTGATTAGTTGGACTTTCTTTAAGGCCTCACAAACAAACTCTGGACCAATCAATGGCACCTCTGCTATTTCAAACCAACCCACTGGAGACCTATATCTTCGCACATACAATGCTTCATAAGGAGCCATACCAACGATGGCCTGATAACTATTATTGTATGCAAATTCTATAAGTGGAAAGTGATCATCCCAATTACCTCTAAAATCTATAACACATGCTCGCAACATATCTTGGAGAGATCGAATGGTCCTTTTTTCCTGACCATCCGTCTGTGGATGGAAAGCGGTGCTCAAATTGAACTTGGTACCTAATCTTTTCTGAAATGCCTGCCAAAAATGCATCGTGAACTGAGTGCCTCTGTCAGTTATGATTGAAACTAGAGTACCATGCAATTGTACTATTTCTTTGATGTACAACTGCGCATATTACTTTGCGGAATTTGTCGTCTTTACTAGTAGAAAATGCGCGGACATTTCTAGTCGGTCTACAATAACCCAAATTGAATCATTCTTATGTACATGCGAGGTAGACCTACTACTAAATCCATATTAATCGTCTCCTATTTCCACTATGGTATTTCTGTATCTTGAGCTAGGCCACCAGGCCTCTAGTGCTCGGCTTTGACTTGATGGCAATCCAAAAATTTAGCCACATGATTTGCTACTTGCTTCTTCATGCCTTTCCACCAATACAACTCGTTCAAGTCCAGATATATCTTGGTAGCACCTGGGCAGATAGAGTACCTCGAGCTGTGAGCTTTTCCATTATGGCCTTTCTCAGACCATCTACATCAGGCACACATAACCGATCATTCAACATCAAAACTCTGTCATTTTCCAGAGTGAAAGTAGTGATTTCTTTGTTTCTGACTCCTTCTTTTAACTTCATTAAGTACGGATCTTCGTCTTGCTTAGCCTTAACTTGCACAACAAGGGAGGATTGTGATAAGGCATAAGCATTTATACCTCCTTCTTCGGTCTAATCCAATCTAATTCCATCATTTGCCAATTTTTGAATTTCTCGACCCAACGATCACCTTTGTACTGCAAGATGGGCCAAGACATCCATTGACTTCCTACGAAGTACATCTGCTACTACATTAGCTTTGCCCGGGTGATAAAGGATATTGATGTCATAATCTTTCAATAGCTCGAGCCACATTCTCTGTCTCAAATTTAATTCTTTTTTTCTTGAAATGTATTGGAGGCTTTTGTGATTTGTAAACACTTTAGAATGCTTTCCATAAAGGTAGTATCGCCATATCCTTAATGCAAACACCACTGATGTAAGCTCCAAGTCGTGTGTGGGATAGTTCTTTTCATGATTCTTTAACTGTCTGGAAGAATAAGCAATAACTTTTCATTTTGCATAAGAACACAACCAAGACCAAGTCTTGAAGCATCACAATACATTGTGAACCCACCCGAACCTGTCGGCAAGGTTAACTCAGGAGCAGTGGTCAACCTCTTCTTTAACTCTTGAAAACTCCGCTCATTTTTTGCTCAAGCCGTGACCGACATCCAATCACTAAACATGACCGAGCAAACCCTCTATGCTTATCAAATCTATTACAAATTCAAACTTTATATGCAACAGGGCAATACTTTGTCACGACCCCAATCCCGATCGTGATGGCGCCCAACACAACTGCTAGGCAAGCCCGACCAATTACACTCTCAACCCGAGCATAAAGCTCAAAACCATTTGTTTGAAAATCATTAACAGCATTTAAATTAGAAGTATAACTGGAAGATAGACATAAATCCGAAAATCAACAATACTGAACAACCTCCCAAAGATCTGGGGTTCATGAGTCTAGAGCCTCTACCCGAATAGCAAAAGTATACTGTAAAACAACATAGTCTGAAGTACACGGAAAAGTCAAATAACAAAAAATAGGAGAGAGGTCGGGTCCTACGGACGTCAGGCAGCTACCTCGACAACTCCGTGTTATAGCCCGGAAGAACAGCAATAAGCTCAGATAGCTCCTGGAGTACCTGAATCTGCACACAAGGTGCAAGGAGTAAAGTGAGTACTTCCAACTCAGTGGTAATAGACATATATAATGTATGACAGTAAGAAATCCCAACATATGGCACAAAGTAAAGCTAGGAACAGTACTCCTGCACGTTTAACAATGTAACAACAGCTAACAGAAACAGTCAAGGAAAATAAATATATCAATGCATGAATGCAATGCACATGATCGCAACGGCGCATAGCCCGATCCCTGGGTACCCGCCGCTCACTGTGGGGGTTCAGACTCCAAAGGGGCTCCTACAGCCCAAGCGCAATATAATATCACACCCGCTGCGGCGTGCAGCCCGATCCATGCATAATCATGAATGCACAATCATACTTACCATTTTTAGTTTCAATTAACAGAATTATACTTAGGTGTTTAAAATCTCAGGATTTGTAAATTCATATTTAGACAGTGTTTAACTCAGGACTGATATCATGAGAACATGCTATAATTCATAGAAACAGTGATAACGATCCTCACGGGATCCAAATAACCGGCAAGCAGCCCAAATATATCCATAACCATCCAAGTAGGAGGTTTTCCAGCTAATTTATAACTAACAACACAAAATAACTTCACTCGGGAGGGCTAAGCCATAGCCCCCGATCACATTCGACCCCGCACTCACCGTAGAGTACATGTCTCGCCTCAATATAGCATCACAGTGTGATATACCGGGGTTTCAAACCCTCAAGTCATCATCTACATCTATTACTCACCTCGAATCGGCTCAAAAACTAGTCCGCAATGCCTTTCCCTCGATAATCGACCTCTACGGGTGCCAAATCTAATCAAAAACAATAGGAATACATCAAAATAGGCCAATGAAACATAACCCAATTGAAATAACTCGAAAAACACACAAAAACACGAAGTTGCCAAAACCCGAGCCCCGGGCCCATTTCTCAAAAAATTATGAAATTCACATTTTTCGAATCCTCGTCTCACCACGAGTCCGTACATATAAAATTTATCAAAATCGGAGTCCAAATGCTACTTCAAACCCCACAAATTCGTTTCCAAAAACCAAGCCCTAGTTCTTCACAATTTCTACCAATTTTCATGAATTTAGGTGTTGATTCTTCAATAAAATGATGTTTCTAAGTCAAGAGACTTACCTCCAATCAATACCCGTCGAAAACCTTCTAATTCCTTCGTCAAAAGCTCCCAAGTTTGCTTAACAATGGTGAGAAATGGACTAAACTTGCGGATGAAATGTTTAATAGCCCTTCTGTCCGCCCAGCTATTTAACCTTACGCGATCGCATCCCAAGTCACGCGATCGCGGAGAACAAAAATCCAGTCCCTCAATTTTACCTTACGCGATCGCAGGAATAATTAGTGAACCAAACTCCCACTCTACGCGATCGCACTACCCTTCACGCGATCGCACTGAACGACCAGCCAGACCTACGCGATCGCAGACAAGCCCACGCGATCGCAGAGAGGAATCGCTGCTCTGCAATTTCTGCTGCAACTTTCAACTCAAAAAAATCCCCGTTGGGCATCCGAAATCACCCCGAGGCCCCCGGGACCTCAACCAAAACCACCAATCTACTCCAAAACATCATACAAACTTGTTCTAATCATAAAAACACGTCCTTAAACACAAAAATCATCAAATCATGACGGATTCAAGCCTAAGTTTCAACTATAACTTCCGAAACCACATTCAATCAAAAACCCGACCAAACGATGTTCGAATGACCTGAAAATTTGCAGACACATCCAAAATCACCTAATGAAGCTACTGCAACTCTCGGAATTCCACTCCGACTCCCGGATCAAAATCTCACCTATCAACCGGATTCCGCCAAAATTCCAACTTCGCCAATTCAAGCCTATTTTTACACCGAACCTCCAAATTCAATTCCGATCGCTCTCCTAAGTCACAATTCACCTCCCGAATCTAACCGAACCACCGGAATTCACACCCGGGCCCTCTAACCACATAGTCAACTTCCGATTGAATTTTCTAAAACAAACTCCCTTCTAAAAGGCTATATGCCTCATTTTCAACCAGAATCAGTCCAAATTCACCCGATAGACTCTAATACTGATATAGAACCTGAAACAACACAATAAGGGGGAAACGGGGTGGTAACTCTCGTGACGACGGGCCGGGTCGTCACATTCTCCCCAACTTAAACAAACGCTCGTCCTCGAGCGGGTCAAGAAACATACCTGGAGTCTCAAATAAGTGTGGATATCTGCTCGGCATCTCCCACTCGGTCTCCCAAGTAGCCTCCTCCACGGGCCGACCTCTCCACTGCACCTTCACCGATGCTATATCCTTAGACCTCAATCTCCTAACCTATCGACCCAAAATAGCTACAGGCTCCACATCATAAGTCAAGTTATCATCCAACTGAACTGTAGAGAAGTCTAACACATGCGATGGGTCTCCCACATACTTCCGGAGCATAGACACGTGGAATATCGGATGAACTCCCAATAGGCTGGGTGTCAAAGCAAGCATATAGGCCACCTCTCCAATCCTCTTGAGTATCTCAAAAGGCCCAATGAATCTCGGACTGAGCTTTCCTTTCTTCCCAAATCTCATGACGCCCTGCATAGGCGAAACCTTCAGCAAGACCTTCTCACCCACTGAATAGGACACATCCCGGACCTTCCGGTCCGCATAACTCTTTTGGCGCGACTGGGCTATGCGAAGTCTCTCCTAAATCACCTTCACCTTGTCCAAAGCATCCTGGACCAACCCTGTCCCCAACAACCTAGCCTCGCCGGGCTCAAACCAACCAACTGGAGATCTACACCGCCTCCCATATAAGCCTCATATGGCACCATCTGAATGCTGGATTGGTAGTTTTTGTTATAAGCAAATTCTGCGAGAGGCAAATAATCAGCCCAAGAACCACCGAAATCGATAACACAGGCACGCA
>MU787088.1:942-17883 GCA_026770625.1 Nicotiana glauca
GACCGTGCTAGAACCACGGGATTCGGGGGTGCCTAACACCTTCCCTCGGATCAACAGAATTCCTTACTTAGAATTTCTGGTTCGCAGACTTCATTAGGAAAGTCGAAGTTTCCTCGATTCGGGATTTTAAATAAATCGGTGACTTGGGACACCTTTAATTTATTCCGAGTGGCGACTCTGAAATAAACAAAATAATCCCGTTCCGAATATTGTCACTTAAATTGGAAAAACTCCTTCGCCCATTTTACCCCTTCGGGACGGGCGCGCCAAAAGGAGGTGTGACAACTTCTATACCACAACTTTGTGTTATCCTCATCTACTACAATTTTGAATTGTGCAAAAATGATATGATAAAAAACATAAAAATAAAAATAAAATTATCATTTAATTCATTTTTACTCAAAAATATGTAAATTATATGATAGAGCCTGTCTTAAAGACCTTCTATAATTGATATAGTCCATAATATTACCAATTAATTAACAAATATGCTTACACAACAATTCACAGAGAAATTATAATACCTTAACAAATTCTGCTTTCACTTCAAGAAAACTCATACTATTTGAGATCAAAATAAAAAGTTACAGTTCTAAGTCCCAAAGCAGAATGAAACAAAAAAAAAAGAGCAATATCAGTTAAAAATCATAATAATCAGCCAAAAACAATAAATCAATGAATCACCGAAAAACAAAATTGGGTAAATAAAAGTACATTCACTAAATATATAGAAGAGAACAAACAAAATGTAGAAGCAATTACTACTAAGCAAAGACAACAACTCGTTAGGGTAAAATTATACAAAGAGACAAAGAACAGGAAAAAAGTTACAAAGGGACTGACATTAAAAAAAAAATTTGAAGTTGTCTCTTTGTCACCTACCTATCATATTACTATGAATAAATACATACAAGGCAGCAACAGAAAATTTTCTAGCGATTTAAAAGAAAAAAAAAAGCAATAGGGAGATTGGATGGTAACTGTTTTTTTTTGATCGAAAAAATATAGATATATAGATATATAATCAAGTTCTTATAGAGAAGTTAAGGTGATGCATTAAAGCCATCAGATTTACAAAACTAGAAGCAGTACTTGAGGTTCCGGTAGAGGAACCATTAACTATAGCAAAAGGAGAAGTACCTAAAGTATCATTAGAAGTACTAGGTGCAGTAGAAGATAAACTATTACTATTACATAAACTAGTTGTAGACTTGATCAACCTTCTTCGTAGCAGTCCTTGTTGCTCTTGTTGGTAGAAAGATGTCGCAAAAAGTGGTGGACTTTCAAATATTATACAGGGTTCCTTTGCATGCTTGGCTCCATAGTTGGCTAGACTATCTGCAACACTATTCTGCTCTCTGTAAATGCTTCTGAGAGGTGGGCTATCCAGTTGTAGGAGTAATAACCTGCAATCATTAAGTATATTAGTGTATTGCATGGTGTTGGAGTTGAACAAACTGAGTAAGGTCTGTGCATCTGTTTCGATGACGAGTGGTTTGAGATTTTGTTGGACAACAATTGTTAGTCCCTTGAGCAAAGCTAACAGTTCAGTTTGAATAGCTGTTCCAGGTATTGATGTTCCTGCAAAACCTAGGATCCAATTCCCTTGTGGATTACGAAAAATACCTCCTATACCATACGTAGATTTATTAAGTGAGCAAGAGCCATCTATGTTAAGCTTATAAGTATGGATATTGGTGGGTGCCATTTCACATATAGAGGTATGGAAGAAGTATTCTTTAATCTTGGACGTGTAAGATAATAGAATTCAGCAGCCTTAGTGAATATGGAGAAGATATTTAAATCAAATTTTTTATGCTCCAAGGTATTCTTATTTCGTGTAAGCCATAGTTCCCATAAAGTAAACGGGATAAGGGTGGTATTTGGAATATTGTGTCGTGTAACTTGTAATTTCTGATGTATGAATACCTTAAAAAATATTAGATTAGTATCATGGCATTGCAAAGAATTTGTAATTACTATAGATATGTGAAGCTTAGTCCAGAGATGTCTAGCAGGTGTACAGTCAAGAAATATATGTTTTAATATTTCAGGGCGCATATGACACTGAGTACAAATAGCAGAATTGAGGATACCTAACATGTTGAGATACGATGTTGTTGGAAGCCTATCATGGCAAGCTAACCATATGAAATGTGATATCTTTGGAGGAATAGGTAGTTTCCAAATCCAACTATAGTTATCCCGTGGAGTATTTGTTAGAATATTCATGCTAGTTGTAAAGGATTTGTACATTGATTTTACAGAAAATATTCCATTTGGTGTAAGACCCTAGTATATTTGGTCATATGTTGAAGGTTGAATAGACATGTAAATGTTTTGGATAATGTTGTGTAGCTGAGTTGGTAATATAAAGGGCAGTAGATCTAAATGCCAATTATGATTGTAGTTGTAATGACCCGTCTGGTCATTTTGCCTTTTTTAACTTTGTTCCCTTAAATAAAAACTCCCCGTGCTTGCTTTAGCTAATTTACGACTTGCTGGGAGGGTTGGTTCAGGATTTGGAAGAGTTTCGGGTGAAATATGGCCATTTGATTCCTTAGGATTTTCCTAAAAGACGAAGTTTGACTTTGGTCAATATATTGAGCAAAAGGACCTAGATTTGTGAATTGATGGTCCCGGAGGATCCGTGGGAAAATATGGGACCTGGGCGTATGCCCAGAATCGAATTTCGAGGTCCCTAGCCCGAGTCGTGAATTTTTATTATAAAGTGTTAATTTGAAGTTTTAACGATTTAAAGAAACTAAGTAATCATTGATTTCCTAGGTATCGGGCTCGTATTTTGGTTCCGAAAATTAAGAACTTGAAGTTCATAAATTGGATTCATTTGGTTTTAGGAGGTAAATTCTAGATTTAGCGTTGTTTTGGGTATTCTGAAGGTTCGAGTAGGTCCGTCTCGTGATTTCAAACTTGTCAGTATGTTCGGACGGGGCTCGAAAGCCCCAAGCATCAATCGGACGAGGCTCTAGTTAAGTGGAAATTTTGGAAATGAGCTGAAGGATTTGCTGCTTCTGTCATAACCGCATCTGCGGTTCTTGGGCCGTTGATGCGGAACCGCAAATGTGGCCTTCCAATCGCAGAAGCAGCCCAGGGCGACATGCCATTTTCGCAAATGCGGCTCCCAAACCGCAGAAGCGGCGCCGCAGATGTGGCTCATAGACCGCAAAAGTGGTCCCAGCCTCCCTCCCCCTTTTCGCAGATGCGGGACCGCAAATGCGATCCCCTTATCGCATAAGCGGAAATCATTGAACCAGTGAGGTTTATTAAAGACGGGTTATAAGTCATTTTAACACATTATTCACTCTTCCTTTAGGCGATTTGGGAGCTTTTGAGGGGCGGATTTCATCTAGCATCTTGAGGTAAGTGTGTGCTACCTATTTTGTTTATTATCATTGTTTTGAGTAGATTAAACACTAGAAATTAGGTAAAAATTAAGGGGTGAGAGCAAGACCTAGGGTTTTACAAAAATCTAGATTTAACCACGAAATTTGATATGAAATGAACTAGAAATCATATATAAATGATCCTTAGGTTGTATAGAACAACTTCCTTCGAAAAATCTCGGAATCCGGGCTTGGGAAATTGCTTAAATAGCTAGAATTCGATCTTGTAAGCCTATATTGACTAGTTCCTACTTCATTTAACTAGTTTGGAATCGTTCGGCTCCGAATTGAGGACTTGGGCTCGTTCTTGATATTTGGAAGTGTGGTTTGGAGTGAGGCGAGTCTCCTTTCTAGGTGACGAGAGTCCGTACGTAGATACTATGATATTAATTGCTTGGGTAGTTTAGGGCCCACATCATGCCTAATTTGTAAATATCTTTATATTAACTGGCTAATGCGATCATCTATGTTATGCTAGAGACTTGGGGAGAAATAAAAGTGAACATGTGAACTTGTTGAAACCTTGTAAGAATTTCTTTGTATATAAATGCACCTTCATGTGTATTTTTTATGTTTATTGATATTTATGGATCAGACCGATCGTCTCGGTATAAATAGATGCATCTATGGTTCGTGTCGTTCGACCCTCAGCAGTGCATAGTTTATTTTTGTTGAGCAGGTCGTCGACCTCGGCATAATGTGCGCATGGTATCTGTGTTGAAGCTTATACATGATATGTTTTCTTGCTAATTATTTGAAAATATAAATGACTAACTGAAACATGGTCAAGAACATGATTACTGCTTCTCGTTATAAACTGTTGACTATTGGTGATTCTCATGCTTAACATAGCACTTTATTATACTATTTTGACCCTGGTAAGTATCAAGTCGACCTTTCGTCTCTGCTTCTTCGAGATTAGACGGGATACTTACTGGGTACATATTGTTTATGTACTCATACTACACTTCTGTACTTAATTGTACAGGATCTGAGGCAGATACATCTGGTTACCAGTCTGGTGCGCGCCCCTGAGTTGGTGACTGAGACTTCCACAGTGAGTTGCTTCCTTCCTATGCCGTTCAGCAGCCGGATGGAGTCTTTCTTTACTTTTGTTGTCTTTTCTATCTCAGACAGTAGGATAGAGACATTTTTTTGTATATTCTACTAGATGCTCATACTTGTGATATCAGATCTTGGTACACACGTTGGTAGACTTATATTTTGGGTTGTGTAATCATGTTATTTACATTATTGATCCCTTCTGGTTTTAAATCAAACTTGGGAGTATCTATCTCACCTATTCCTGATAAAAGTAACATAAGAATTTTAAAAATGTTTCCACGTTGGCTTTCCTGGCAATGACGTTGGACGCCTTCATGACCTATTACGGAAATGGATCGTGACAGTAGTAATTGTTTGAAACTGTTTTATTTTCCTCATCTTTTAAAAGTGATCCATATATATAGTGACAAATTAAAATATTCTGGTTAATCCAGGGGTCCGTCCAGAATTTTACATGTCTGCATGTGGCTATATTCCATTTAAACCCTATTTTACAATAGGTTGCATTATATTACGCCAAGTTGTTGAGCTATTTTTTTGTTTATGCAGTCTAGATAGTTTTATATAATTATGTAATAATACTTATGCCCATAGATGATTAGAGTTTTGAAATAGCCTCAGTGCAAGGCTTGCATGTAGAGCTTGATTTTTGAAGGTGAGATTCTGGATGCCTAACCCTCCTTTGTCAAGAGGTTGTGTGACGGTAGCCTACTTAATTAGATGTAATTTTTCTTATGTATTGTGGTGCCCAGAGGAAATTCCTTTGGTAATGATTTAGGGAAGTAATTATATAAGAAGGTAATTTTGTATACTGCATAATATGGTTGGAAAGAGAATTTAGAGTTGAACGTATTAAAGTAATCCTTCCTGCTTTGGTTAAAAAAAATATTTTTCAGCCTACTAATTTATTTTTAAATTTTTTTATTAAGAATTAATAATCCATTTTTGCTGACTGAGTAATAAAATTGGGAATCCTAAGTATTTGCCAAAAGTTTTACCCTCAATCATGTGGAACAGTTGTAGTATAGTAGTTCTAATATTAGAAGAGCAATTTTTAGAGAAAAATATCTTTGATTTCTCAAAATTGATTGTTTGGCTTGAAACTAGTAAAATGAGTAATTGTATTAACCTTAGCTTGACAAGATTTAGCAGTAATATTTGATGTAAGAATAATATCATCCGCAAAAATAAGTGGGATAGTTGAGGCCCTTGATGACTTAGTGAAATAGGTGTCCAATTACGATAATCAACTGATGTATTAATCTTTCGTGAAGACATTTCTAAGCATATGATAAATAAATAAGGCGACAGTGGATCTCCTTGTCTAATTCCACGTGTGGGTGTGAAGTACTCCGTAGGATGTCCATTAATCAGTATTGAAATAGTACTAGTTGTAATACATGACATAATAAGTTTTATGAAGATGGGTGGGAAATTAAGAAAACTTAGAGAGTAATGTAAAAACGACCACTCTAATTTATCAAAATCTTTTTTCAAATCCAATTAAAGAAGCATGTTTACATTATTTCCTTTCATTTTTTAGAATTTAGTAATAATTTCTTGTACTATAATAGCATTGTCCGCTTCCCTCTTATTTTTCTAAAAACTTGTCACGACCCCAACCCCAACCCCGGTCATGATGGCGCCCAACACACTGCTAGGCAAGCCCAACCAATTCAACAACCTTAACCCTTTTTATACAGTTCATGATTCAATTAACACAAATAATTACTAAGTCATAATACTGAAACTCTGAAATATAGTTAAAACATGCAGAAAACCCAAGTAGAAATACTACTACACAGCCCGAAGAATCCGGTGTCACAAGTCTTAGCCTCTAATACACATGTGTCAACCTACTACATATTGCTCTAAAAAATGCGGAAATAAAGCAAATAGGTTAGATGGGAAGATCAGGACTGCAGATGTCATGCAGATACCTTGATGCTCCCATATATGATGCTCGACAGAGAAATCCTCACTCATCCATAGTGGGTGCACCTAGATCTGCACACAAGGTGCAGAGAGTAATGTGAGTACTTCCAACCCAGAGAGTAATAAATATAAATAAAGGCTGAGAGTATGAAATTCTGGATAGGCACAATGTAAGCTATAATTACACCAGTTCAATCCAGATAATATCAACTCAATAAACCAATGAAAACAATGATGTTGCAACAGATAAGTAAATGAATGACAATCAATTAAGAAATGCAACAAATAGTATGGTACTCTCTAGTACCCACTGCGGCGTGCAGCCCGCTCCATTTATTTATCGTCGACGGTGCTCACTGGGGGTGTGCAGACTCTAGGAGAGGCCCCTTACGGCCCAAGCGCAATATCAAGCCATCTCGTGGCATCCATTAGGCCCTAAGCCTCATATAAATATCAATATAATACTACTGCGATGTGCAACCCGATCCCATACTCAGTCCAGAATCATATAAGCCCCTCGGGGCACAATAATATATAAATATTCAGCCCTAACTTCATTAGAAATATTATTTAGGTTCCATGTTTGAGAAAAAAATAGCTGAGTTGAAAAAACAATGTCAAATACTAGGACTGAGTTCAATTAAATGTAAAAGTGGTAAGAAATCAGTAAGAGCAATCCCTGACGGATTCAATCAGTTGGCACGAAGCCCAATTATGACAATTAATCCATTTTTATAAGGATATCAACTAAGCTTCAATCAATTAGGTAGTAATTTTATTAAGCGGGACGGACCAAGTCACAATCCTCGGCGGTGCTCTACCCCACGGCCGTTATCCGGCGTGCAAGTCACTTCAACATAGCACTACCATATACAAATTCGGGGTTTCAAACCCTCAACACAACATTTACATCTATCACTAACCTCAAGCCGGCCAAAATCCTAGCGAGCTATGCCCTTGTCTCTCAAATAGACCTCCTCGCGTGTCGAAACTGACCAAAACCATAACGAATACATCACATTGTGCTATAGGATTAATATCTAATCGAAAATAATCGAAAAACATCAACAATCCCGAAATTGACAAAACCCGAGCCCCGGGATCACTTTTCGAAACTCAGAAATTTTTACAGAAAAGTATTCTTCATCTTCTCCCGATTCCGTACATATAAAGAACACCAAAATTGGAGTCCGTTTGACCCCTCAAATCGACCCCTAAAGGTCTCATAATCTGAGGCCCCAAAATCCTATTTTTCTACTGTTTTTATGAATTAAAGGCAGTTATTATGGTCTATAATCACCCATAAATGAGTTTTAATAATCAAATCACTTACCTCTGTGATACCCACTGATTTTCTCTCTTAAAAATCGCCTCAGAAGCTTCTTTCCGTTCAAAAATTGGAAGAAAACTCGACTTGCTCATTATAGGTATATTGTTCTCACGTTTTACTGCTCTCAATGGATTCCTTGTGAAGTTCTAATGAATTTAGGCTTTTGAATCACTCAATTTGACCTTATAATGAAGGAGATATGTAGGTTTTAAGATTTGCAAACAGTGCAGGTTTTTAATACGCCGTCAGGGGCAATTTCGTCATTAACCTTAAAATCTGGGCAACCTTGGTAAAATGGCCATAAAATCCTTATCCGATGACCAAATTCGATGATTCTTTTTGCTATGGGTCTATAATTACGATACGGATCAAATGCTTCATTCAAAACAGTAATCGGAGAACATTTGTTCAATATGATATCATTTATGCTTGAAGAAACGACATCGAAGCATAAGAAAAACGAGCACAACGCAACCCAAACCTATCAGAAACTCACCCGAGCTCCTTGGGACCGCATACGAACATACTAACACGTCACATATGATCGTTCAAACTTAGTTGCACTCTCAAAACACCAAAACTAACATCAAAACACCAAATTTACATCGGATTCAAGCCTAAGTTCTTCTAAAACTTCTAAAACACGCATTTGATAAAAAACCCTACCAAATCACCTCCGAATAACCTGAAATTTTGTGCACACATTCCAAATCACCTAACGAAGCTACAACAACTCTCGGAATTACATTACGACCTTGGATCAAAATCTCACCTATCAACCGGAATCCGCCAAAATACTAACTTCGCCAATTCAAGCCAAATTCTACACCGGACCTCCAAAATCACTTCCGATCACACTCCTAAGTCAAAAATCATCCCCCGAAGCTAACCGAATCATCGGAATCCACATCCGAGTCCTATAACTTATAGGTCAATATCTGGTTGACTTTTTCAAAACAAGCCTTCCTTAAAGAGACTAAGTGCCTCATTTCCTTGCAAAAATCAACCCAATTCAACTCGTTCACACAAGACACTGATAATGAAGCAGAAAATGAGGGAAACAGAGCGGTTCTCATGAGACGACGGGTCAGGTCATCTCATCCTCCCTAACTTAAACAAACGCTCGTCGTCGAGCGTACCCAGAGTTGGCCTAGAAACCAACCAATAGCTGAATGACCTTACTAAGCATATACCCGGGGGTTATCCTACATCACCCTATCTCGCATAGGTCTGATAACACAACATAGCTGAAATTTCACAATCCATCTAGTCCATAAACCATAGAACCACATTGCACTTTCCGAAATCATATACAAGATTAGAACCTCACATCTATACTCAGAATAAGCTCGAACTAGCTGTAATAACCCATGTGAGCACGTGATTTTTGCTCTCACGACAATTACTCCCAAAAGTATAAAATGAAATAGTTTTACATCGCATTTGAATCCTATGGATTGTGTGTTATCTTTCTTTAGCATCTTGTATGTGTTATTTGTCCGAACTAATTAAAATACAAAAAATACGTGTTGCATGTATTTTTAAATTAATTGACCATAAAATATTTAGAAGAAAAATTACAAAAAATATGCATTATTGCATTGTTGTCATTTAAGTTAAGTTAAAATATGTGATTTGCATTTGTGTGTTAGTATATTAATTAGTAGGTGTGTATTTTTGCCTCTTTTAAATTTTTAAGTGTATTTAAACTAGTATTGGCTAAATAAGAAAAATGGGAAAATGGCTAAAAATGCAAAAAAAAAAGACCCAGGCCCAAAACCACGTCTGGCCCAGGCACAGGAGGCCGGTCTCAGAGACGTCGAAACGACGTCATTTCCAAGCCCTCAATCAGGGCCGTTGATCCAACAAATTCGACGGTCCAGTTTAAATCATTCATTAAACCAAACGATGTCGTTTAGAGGCACTCGATCTGAGCCGTTCATCTCCATAAATCCAACGGCCCCTGGTTCTCCTCGTGACCCGTTTATATCGACCCGTCCATCCCTGAGGCCGACCCAGTCTCACTTAAACGAGACGGCGTCGTTCGCCCTAAGGCAAGAGATCCTGGCCATCGATTTTACGTGATCCAACGGCCAGGATCCTATCTCCTACGCCCTATATAAGGCCACCCTCACGCCCCACGCCCCACGAACCAAACCCCCCTTCTCTCCATCTCTCATCTTCGTCTCTCTCAGAGACGAACCAACTAACCCTAGCCGCCCCCTTTTCCCATCGCCGTAGACCCGGCGGCAACGACGACCCTGAACTCCACCTTAACACCCTAAGACCACTCAACCACCCTGAACACGAATCCATGAACCGCTACCCTCGAATCAGACTGCATCTTCTCGAATATCAAATCAAAGATTCGAGCCAAAAACTGAACTACCCCAAACAAGCTCAAATTCTTACCAAGTATTCCCCTGACCTTCCTCATAACCAAACCAAGCTTGGTTTGGTTCGAATCTAACCAGAGAATCACGAACCCCAAATCACTGCATGAACCCTAAAAATCTAGGTAGGGACTCCAGTAAGTTTCAGTAGACAATTGAGGCCCAATGGACCTTAGTTTGGGTGTTCTCAGTTTGAGAACACCCTAGTTAAGGTCTGTTTGGTTTCAAAATTTTGAAGTTCCAGTCAAGGTTCGAGTGTTCTGGAATTTTTAAGGTAATTTTTCTTTTCTTTGGTCCTTTCTAGTGTTAGTTGCTATTTGTTTGTTTTAGTTTTAAATTTTAGTTAATTTTCCTTTAATTCCGACTATTCTGTTCATCTCCACCAAGACCCTTTATTTGGTCAATTTTTCTCTAAGTCACGAACAAATAGGATATGAACCATATAGTCGATTTGATAACATGGTCAAAATAATCAATGTCGAAAATCACCTGTTTGCCCAAAGCATGACTAGCTGTGTTTGATTCTGAATAGCTGTTTATTTGTTACTAGTATGTGTATATAATCGACTAAGTAAATGTCGTCAAATAAATTAGTTGAAAACTAAAGAGGCTGATAAATAGCCATTTTTGGGCTCATTCTGTTGATAAACACCTGCCAGCCTTGCCTCTATATTAGTTCATACTGAGCCGGAAGATGCTCAGTTATGATAGGTGCAAGGGGATTGAGTTGATCAGGATTGGATCCCAATGTGATCAACTCATCCCCTTTAGGTTGTTACTCCCTGCTAATTAGACCCTACTGCCTTGAATCATTTGTTTGAATACTAGGATTGGTTATAGCTGTATAATTTAGGTAATTAGCAATCAGTGTTGAATGGAAATTTTGAGGGGTTTAAATACTGGTTAAAAGAAGCTTAGGCAGAGGCAGTGTTCCCAAGGGTGTAAGGCAGTCTTGGGACCTAATAGGGTCTGTTTGATTAATTCAAGAGGGCTGTCCAGTTGCCCATTAAAATATATTTAAGTTTAAAATAGTGGTGTTCCCATGACAACATGGGAATAAAATTGAATACTTCAATGCACCCATGCTTCTTGAATAAAACAATAGGGGACAAGGGTGGGGAACAAAATAGCTTACATCAAGAAAAGTTTAAGGCATGGGAATCCAAGGGGTATGGGCAGAATAAGGTCTGAAAGCTTCAAGACAGACCTGAGAGGTCTGTTCTTTGGCTATAAATAGGGTCATTTTCAACTAAGAAAAGGGTTGGGTTTTAGAGAGAGAGAGCATAGAGAATAATTTGCTTTAGACATCCCGTTTCTTTCTCCTTCATACGGTTTAGGGGTTTAGACACTACAGGGGGCTGAAAATTTCAGTTTTCTAGTGGGAATTGCTCAGAAAATCTAGGCTGGATTTTTGAGAGTGAAACAGAGAGAAATAAGCTGGATTCCGACACTTGGAATTCAGTTTTTCAATAGCGCAAAAGAAAACAGAAATTAGTACGCTGTCTAGGGTAGTTTTGAGTGCGATCTAAGCTTTTGGAGTGGTATTTTGGATCCCTGGCTGCCTTTTTCAAGCTGTTAGATTTCTGTTTAATTTATCCAGTCTGCTGGAGTTTTGGTTCGATTTGAATCTGTTCGGAAGTTGCTGTTTGTTGGGTTTTGGTTCTTGGTTTCTCTACTGGGGTTTGCTGGTTATTGATTTGGTTGATTGTTGCGTTACTGCTGTAATTTGCTACTGCTTGGCTGCTGATCTTCGTCCTTCTTTATTCCCAAATATCAGGTACATATATTGGTACTCCCTGTAAGGAATGAAAAATTGACGCTGGAAATACAAATGAAGAGTTGAAGTTTTCTATGCCTTAGTTTAAATCATATTCCGTATTAGTTTGTATATATATAGTGCAGTAGCTAAATTCGTATGAGCATGTAATCACTGTAATCATATTCCGTATTAGTTTGTATATGTTAGTTTGAAATGTGGTAGTTTAGTGTGTAAACCCTTTTTCGATGCATGCTAATTAAAAAGAGGTACTAATGATGTAGTATACACTTTTCGCTATATCCTGTGGTTTCGTTTCTCGCTTATTCAAAAAATGTGTCAAAACTTTCAATTCGATCGCTTGGTAGTTTGAGTCAAAATTTTACAACTCGCATGTGTGTAAATTCGCAAGAGTAGACTGCCCCGTCGTACCACGTTTTGATTTAACAAACCACGTTCAAGACCCATCCATAGCAACTCGTAAGCATGTAATTAATTAGGCTATTTTCTTCCTCTTTAGAGACAAGAGTAAATAGAGAATTATAGTCGCTTTAGATTCGGCCTTAATAAAAGAACGAGACGAGCCTCACCGCAAAACACCTAAATGCAGGGCCCTCGACAATAGCCTGTGAATAATTAGACTTGGAAGAACCGTTTAGCAAATATCATGGTTTTCTTCCCAAAGTTAATAAGTGCGTAGGAGCTTTAGGCGCGAATAATAAATATTAAACCAGGGCGCACATTTATGTGACCCAAATCTAAATCTCAACGAAATCGGAATGTGTCGAAGGCCACAGGCGTACTGGTGCGGTGTGGTCCGAAAATACATTTCCATGACGTTGCAAATTCTCTTAAAAATGATAGATAAAAATGAAAGGAATTTATTAACAATAATGAGACGAGCCTCGCCAAATAACATACAAATTGCGGGGCCCTCAGCAGGAGGTTACTTTTAATACTTAGATTCCGGGACGGGTCGTTTAGCTAATTTGACGGCCTTCTCAAAATAACAATACGCTAGTCGCTTTAGGCGCGTTTTAATAAATTATTTTCCTAAACTCGGGTGTACATTTATGTAACCCAAATCCAAATCTCAACGAAGTCAAGATATGTTAAAGGCCACGGGCGTACTGGTACGGTGTGGTCTGAAATATATTTTCACGACGTTGCAATTCTTTATTTAAAATAATAACAATAATATTAAAAGCGGTTAAAGTTAAAATTTGTACATAAGTTAAAGCATGTTATAAAATCAGATAATTAAGCCGAATATAACAGTTGAGCGACCGTGCTAGAACGACGGAACTCGGGAATGCCTAACACCTTCTCCCGGGTTAACAGAATTCCTTACTTAGATTTATGGTTCGTAGACTGTAATATAGAGTCAATCATTTTTCCTCGATTCAGGATTCAAACCGGTGACTTGGGACACCATAAATCTCTCAAGTGGCGACTCTGAATATTAATAATAAATCCCGTTTCGATTGTCCTTTAATTGGAAAAAACTCCCTTCCACCACGCCCTTCGCGGGGTGCGGTAGAGCCGAAAGGAGGTGTGACAGCTCTGGCAACTCTGCTGGGGAAGGTTTACCCAGAACCACTGGTTCAGGGTTAGAATTCGAGCTTGAATAATTGTTATATCTGGCTTTATTTATTATCTGATGTTTTATACGATATATATGCTTAATGTGCAAAACGATGATTTTTACCGCTTTGATATTATCTGAATTGTAAATATAAATTGTGCCGAACCCTTCTCTTCTCACCTCCGGGGATGTGCTTACTGGTTGAGACTCCCTATTCTGTTAGTGTCAATACCCTAAATAAGAAAGAGGTCGGACAAGTTACTAAGCCGGGTGGCCTTTCGGTGCCTGGTACGTTGCCCCTTCCTCGACTTGAGTTGTCCGCTCGAGTACACAGTCTAGAATATTTACCTAGGTCTTGCTTAGTATAACAAAACTTCATGCCGGATCCCTAGTAGGAACATTTATCTGCAATATGTTGCATTCGACTTAGGGGACTCGACACAGGGGTCGCGTCCGTCTAGGACAGGCAACCTGAAACGAAAAGACCATCTTGCTGCATCCTGTTTGTATTATGCATCTATCTGCTTCAAACTTGCATGTCGACCGGCTCCTAAATACTGAGAAAAACGAAAAAAAGGATATAATGAAAACAGACAATATTCAAGCAATGTCAAAAGCTCTGCTTGATTTTTCAAAAGTTATATTTACTGTCAATGGGAAAGGAAAAATGACAAGTTTGGTTTTATTAGCCAATAGAAAATAAATGTAGTGTGTTTTCCACAAAAATAGGAAATGGTACACTTGGGTTGCCAATAAAAAGAGAGGAAAAAATGTTTTGTCTGAAGAAATAGTTTGTCTTATCCGACCGAACTACGCTGGTTTGATTCTCACCAGATGTGAGATACGTAGGCAACCCTCATCGGGTCCAACCTCCCCTTTTGCAAAAATAGCCACAAGAAAAACAAAAATGTCAAAATTTTATTTCTTGTCATAAATAAGTTGGGTGGTACCGCTTTTGTCAAGTATAGCCGAATGTTACCGAAAGGGATGCCGGAAGGCTGACTTTGCATAAATGGCCACCTTTGGTCATGTTGTTTAGAGTTTTGGTCGATTGACTCACACAGCCTTAAAATCTTCGCCCCCGAGACGCTAAAAGGTCGTGTTTGCAATACCGGGTCATTTATTTTAATTTAGAAAACAAGAAAAAGAGTCTTGAATAAATTAGGTGATGCCGTTTGTCAAAAATAGCCGAATGCTCCCGAAAGGGATGCCGGAAGGCTGACTTTGCATAAACAGCCACTTTTGGATCATTTTTTAGATTTCGGTCGGTTGACCCACACAACCTTAGAATCTTCGTCCCCGAGGCGCTGAAAGGCCGTATTTTCAATGTCGGTTTTTATTTTGGAAAAAAAACAAGAAAAAAGAATCTTAAGTAAGTCGGGTAGTGCCGCTTTATCAAAAATAGCCGAATGTTCCCGAAAGGGATGCCGGAAGGCTGACTTTGCATAAACGGCCACTTTGGTCATTTTTAGGATTTTGGTCAATTAGCTAACGCAGCCTTAAGATCTTCGCCCCCGAGGTGCTGAACGGCCGTGTGTGCAAAATCGAGTCTCTTATTTTAATTTTTTTTTCATAAAAAAAAAGAAAAAGAAAAAGAGTGAGTAGGAAAGTGAATGCTATTTGAATTTTGGTCAAAATAAGTTAAGCCAGTTTCGGCAGTGTATTAAACCGTTCTTGCCGAGATAGCCTTAGAGTATCTTGTAGTTGTCGAAAGGCTATTTTCGTAAAAGAACGGACAAGTTTGTAAAAGTATAATAAAATAGATCCTCCCCGGCCTCAAAATTCATGAGAAATTGAGAAGGGGCCACGTTTGCAAAAAATAGCCATTTGGTTAAAATTGTCATATAGGGGAAGGAATCTGTCAGCTTGTTTTATTTATTTATTCGCATTTCTTAGGATTAGAGTATGTGAGTTGTTTAAATGTTCAAGTCTGTAGGTCGTTCTTTTCGTCAAAGTCTGTTAGTATGGTCAGTTTTTAAACCTGTGTTATCATGTTTGTTGTATTATAAAAATGAAAAAAAAGTTTTTACTGTTGTTTGCCTTTTATCTGCCAGAACTACGCTCGGTCTGATTCATGCGGGGACATGATACGTAGGCAATCCACATAAGATTCGACCACCGCCACTACTAAAAGAAAAAAAAAAGAGAAAAAGAGGGGGTTAATAAAGTTTTTAAAAGATAATTGAAAGGGCGCGGAAGTAAGAAAGCCGGAATGACGCATGTGATAAGAATCAAAGGCATGTTAGAAATGGTTTACTGTCTAGGAAACATTGCATCCCCAATGTGCGATTTCCAAATCTGTTAAAACTCTAACGCTAACAAGTTTGCTGTTTTCCAAACATATCAGACAGTTAGTTGTTGAAACATTCTGGCATCACACCATTACCGAACCAGATCACAGGGTCCAATACCACCAAGCATGTCTACTTCAGAACATAGTGCCGAGGAAGAAAGGCCAGTGAGCCAAATGCTGAAAGAGGCAATGGAGAAGATAGAAAGAATGGGGGTAGAAATGAGTGCAATGCAGTTGGCTTTGGCCAAGGTACAAAAGAGCCCTGAACCACCTGTCACCCCGACACTAGGGCATGTACCGGGATACTCTCATCCCGGCCCTTCATCAAACCCACCAAATCATCACTACTATCAGGGGAGAAGCCCCTACGATACTCAAGCTCCACCTCCTAGCCAACAGTTCCCGCCACCAAGCATCCCTGTTTTCATGGGACCTCCACTAGCCACCCTGCAAAGGTCAACCAGTGAGCCGTTATTTCAGGCTCATGACACCCAATTTTATCCACCTGAACCTACATTTAACACACCAGAGTTACATGCCCACAATCCTCATTTTGAAACCCCGGCGGAGATTGAAAGACCGACGAAAAAACCGGAACAAGATGAGGTGTTGAGGAAGTTCAAAAGCCTAGAGCAAACCTTCAGGAACATGCAGGGGTTGGGTTCTCAGGTCAGTGTGGCCTACAAAGATCTATGCCCTTTTCCAGACGTTCGACTGCCCGCAGGGTTCAAGATGCCTAAAGTTGACTTGTATGAGGGACACGACGATCCCATGGCACATCTGCGTGGTTTTTGTAGCAAGATGAGAGGGGTTGGTGGAAAAGATGAGCTATTGATAGCCTACTTTGGCCAGAGTCTAAGCGGATCTGCACTCGAATGGTACACCAGACAAGATCCCAGCAAGTGGTATACTTGGGATGACCTAGCAAAGTCTTTCGCCGGCCACTTCCAGTACAATCTCAAGATAGTTCCGGACCGTCTCACATTGTTAAGAACTGGGAAGAAGCCCGGGGAAAATTTTCGTAAATTTGGTTTCCGTTGGAGGGAACAAGCAGCCAGGGTGGATCCCCCCATGAGAGAAGGGGAAATGGTGGATTACTTCCTACAGACACTGGACCCAACCTACTTTGGTCACCTAGTGACAACGGTTGGGAAATCTTTCAACGAAGTAATAAAGATAG